>CAJHUC010001291.1:0-82473 GCA_905146915.1 Ostreobium quekettii | reverse complement strand
AGTTTATTCTTCAGAAGCAAATATTTTAGCTCCTATCATACCGGTGACCAGGTTCAGAATACCGATGACCACCAATCCGATTCCTGCCTGCCATAACAACGTGGACATGGATCCGGGTTCCGGCATAAAGGACATGGCCATTTCCATTTGCTCCGGCGGAAGGTTCTGCGCCTCCAGGTTTGCTATTTGCCAGTCATACACGGCCTGGTTCAGTCCCGGATCAATAACGGATGTCCAGATCAGTGAAATAACCGTGCTTATGACCACTCCGGCAACACCGGTCAGAAAACCAATGAGTGCGCCCGTTCCGATTGGAAAGGTGATATCGTAGGTATTGGCGTAATGCCGTGTTGAAATGATCCCTCCGATAGCACCTATCAGGCAGGCGATGGTACCTAATAAAGAAGCCATGTTGAATTGCGCTCCGGTTGGTTCGCTGCTTATCGTCACAAACCAGACCACGTCAAGGCCTGGAAATATTTGGGGCTACAGGCATGTTGACAAACTGCTTTGTTTGGGCGTAAGATGTGGTGGCCCTTCTCATGCAAGTGCTTTGCTGCTGTCTATGGGCATCCATGGCAATGCTCTTCCCCACGCTGGTTCAATCAGCTGTGCTGAACATTCCTGATGCAATTTGATGTGGCCTCTTCAGCCATTGTGGCTTTGTAAGATAATTGCAATTACACCTAGTAGTGGTGAATGCCACCTCAATGCCTACTTCCGTTGTGCCCCTATTTCTGTTTTATGTCCAGATTGGCATATCTCCTTGTCCACATCCAGATGGCAGGACTCCACTTTGAATGAGCAAGTTGCATGCTGTGCACACGTTGAGTGGTGCTTTTGGCAAGTGGCTTCAGGATCTGAGCCTCCAAACAACAAGGCCATTTTTGGCCGTGATCAGAAAAACACAACTCTAAGTTCTCCACCTGGCGGCACCTCAGCAGTTGCTGCCATGTTGCGACCAGTGAAGTCCAAATTGAGTGGCAGCAGGCAAGGACTCGTTCTGGCATAAGTTCCTGTAAAGATCAGTTGAGCGAGTTTGTGCTGTCACGCTTCTAGGCACAGGTGGTAGTTAAGTCCATCTGTGGATTCAAGGGGGGTGGGTTGTGGTGGTGGTGGGGATGGAAGCATTGCATGGTCAGGCACGCATGAAGATGCTTGGACAGGATGGTTGTGGCAACGAGTGGGTGTTTTAACACACTGTGGCGCAGCCCAGATTCATTCGTCGCTCAATAGAGTCAACACAACTTTGGCAACACTCACTTGGATGGAACAGGGGGCCACGCCCTTCTTTGCCCTGTGGTCAACTGCAATTCTCTGCTACTATTTAAAAAACTTACAGTACCGCGAGCGTCGACATGGGATGGACGGCCCGTGAGCATTGGAACCGTCGAACTACCTCCCTTTCCAACAATAAATTGTGCGCCACCGCTGCTACAATATAGAAACAATCAGCAAACAACAAAGAAACAACAATGTCTACAGTCACCATGCTGTGCGGTTGCTTCGAGCAGCACACCTTGATAGAGTGTGACAAGCTGCGTTTGAGCTTCCTCTCCACAGTTGGGCCGGCGAGATGCTGAAGGCGGAGGCCGTCCCTCTTCCAACTGGTCCAATGCCCGCATCAGTAATACCATCACGTCGTTGACACGATCGCCTTGTTGCACGGCAGCCAACAAAATAGCGTCATGTCGGACTTGATCGCCAAGGCGCAGTGCCTGCCCAGTCTACATTTCCCTGAAACAGCAACGACAGCCACTGTTTAGAAAATTCTCCAGTGCTAACGCGGCGGTTTCAAACGCCAACCTGCTGGTGTCTGGTGGAGTTCTGAATTCTACATCGAAGCCATGCTTCCCCGTTCTTCAGGACTTTGGTGCTTGGACCTTGGCTGCTATGGTGGCCGCGTTCTGGACATTCTGTGTGCAGCCAGGTATGTGCCGGATATCGCCGTGCAGACGCACGGGCTGCGTGTGGCCACTTTCAACAAAGACAATCAAAGGGCCCGAAGGCCTATGTGCTGATTTGCCACTTACTGAGGCAGCGGCGACCTCTGCGAACCTGAAACTGGAGCGAGCGCCAGAGTGTCACTCTCCCGGGGTTTATTTCCATTCAGGCAACCGCCGATTCGCCTTCCCAGACGACGTGGCAGTGCTGGAGACCACTATCTGCGCCGTTACGTGAAAAACACCGCCCCCAATTGGGAACAAGGACCCAGTCTGTGGACACACCTGTAGGACACTCGCAACAAGAGGGCGGCGACGCAGCGAACACCAACCGCTAGTGAAGCTGCATGCAGGCCGATTCCCAGTTCATTCTCGGCGGGGGGTCGGGGCCAGCTGTGACGCATCAACGATCACAGCGTACCTCTAGAGCTTTTGCTGCTGCTCGATCACGCAGCACCCAATCCTGGCTCCGGCGTTCCCAGTGGCTAGTGAGCCCGCATCGCCGCCCAACCCGTGGTCGTCCTCGGCGGCGTGGACAACAACCGAATGGTTGACCACGGACGTCTCAGGGTCGCTCAGCGACACGATTCTGTCGATGAACTTGAACCTGCGTGGAAGGTACGAGCGCATTGGATGCTGTTTTGAAGATGGCATTCATGTGGAGGTCCCTGCCCAGAGTACCTCGCATGCCATCCATGCCATGGGGGACATTCTGTGCAACGACTTCCACCTTGCACGCAATATGCAATCAAGAGTCTCACACAGAATAATGCAGCTATGCCTGCAGCAAAGCACTGGGCCATCCGCATAAAGCAAACTACAGTGGGCGCGCAATTGGCCCTGTACCATGGCTGGCAAGATTCGGCAAGAATCCTAAGGAAAAAAGGGCCAAATAACACGTGTTCAAACGTGTACAAAATTTGCAGGTTTGGGCTATTTCGGTGTTCTTAATATTCATACCACAGATGAGATGCATATATCTCTTTTCGAAAAAAGTGTTTTTTGGTCCTTTTTCCTAGTAAATAGGTTGAAAAATGCATTGGAAAGGACAGCTGGACATGTTACTGGCTGCGCCTTCACATCACATACCTGCACATCACACCTTTGCCATCTTTTCGGTCAATGAGATTTTTATGTGCAAGCTTGTACGTTGTATCACCAGGAAACTTCATGTAGGTCTGCCACAACGTGAACTACAGAAGACCAGTCGGGAAAAAGTGTGATTATGAACTACAGACAGTAAATGCTTCATCCCTCCTATACCGGTTCGTGCACCAGAAGTAATGGTGGTAAAAGAACTGCTCATCTTAAAGATATCCCTGGAGATACCTGATAGGCATACTTGACACGAAGGCAGCGCCTTATCATCGCCACTTACATAATGCCACAAATGACAGCGAGGCTCAACGCTTGTAAAATGGCCAACGGAATTGCAAGGCAACCCAAGAGTAGAATACGCACACAAAAGTGGTGCACAAGACAGCGCGGTCGAAATTGGGGCTAAATCCGCACCCTTCTGGTCGATTGTATACTTACTGAGAGATTCCATATGCGTCACTGTGGATGTTCCCGAGGTCGCCTACATGTCGTTCCTCGGACAGTCGTCCGCCGTGGGTGGCGTTGAAGGGGTTGTAATGGCCACCAGCAGAGCTACAGTTGCCGTTGGTGATGGGCTGACTGTGAACATGGAATCCGTGCTTCGAATGTGGTCCAAGGCCCCTGACATTACCTGCAATAACATGAACATGCAGTTGCAGCCCAGCTGCGTATGTGCACGATCAATGACTGCTGCTTCAGTGGCGCAGCTCCATAAGAGATCATATCTTATCATTTCTCAACTAGGGTTGCGCCGCTGTCAGCAGAATAGGTATTGAATGTTGAAGACTGCAAGTAGATTCAACAGCCAACTTCGAAAAGCACTATTTGAGAATTGAAAGCCGTGGAGAGAGGCCTCAGGTGACTTGGGTACAATCTGTCAGCATCCCCCCAACCCCACCTCACCTCTACCCCTTCGGGACTCCTGTCGGGGCATATTCGTTAAGGGGTCAATCCATCATTATTTTGTTACATAACAAGGCAACGAGATAGCCGTCAGCTGCCCATTCTCGTTTAACAAACGAGTGGTCCTGGAGTACTGCGCTTGGTGACATTCGTACCCCTTCCATCGTCGTGCACTGCACTGTATGTCAAATCACATAACTTGTCCTGTTTGCGCACGGCCCCCGTGCGCTGGCGCCCGCGGCCCCACCCTCGGCAGTCCGGCGCGAGGTGCCCGTGCAGTGGTGCAGACGTAGGTGCCCCCAAGAGGCACAACAAGGCCAAGCCACAGCCTGCAGCCCTGGCGCCAATGCCATGGCAGTTGTCGCCGCGGCTTGCCTCGCGTCCTTGGGCGCAAGGCCCCAGACGGGATGTGCCACTGCTCGAGCCGAGATCCCGCTGCTCGGCTCAGAACGGCCGCTGCCACAGGCGCATCGAGAGGCCGCGGACACCAGGGAAACGCGCAACCAAACACCCGCAAGCCCCCCCCCCCCTCCTCTCCCGGCACCGAGAATGCCCTCCACCGAATCCCCACCTCGGGGTGCCCATGTACGATTCTCGCATCAAAGGGACGCCCCATTGTCGACACAGGTTCCTTTCGGTGATCGTCAGACGTCGGGAGAGCGCTGAGACTGGCGCCTCACCGTGGATCAGAGTCTTGCCCTTGCCCACTTTCTCGGTGAAGATTATCAGCCCCTCAGCGGGGCCGTTGGCCAGCACGCAGGTGGCCTTCAGTAGCTCGCCGGACTCGAATCCTGGTGCAGGCACCGCGAGGAGGAGCGCCAGCAGCGGCGCGAGGCACCGGACGCTCGGCTTCATTCCCGGATCCGCTGATCGGGCCCCCGAGAGCAGGAAGGGGGGGTGGGGGGTTTGGATGGCCGGAACAAGCTGTTGGGCAGGAGTCGATGAGACAAATCGGCCAAGGCAGCGATTCATGTACATCGGTGGGAAGCGGAAGGGCAGGCCCTCAGCCAAATGAGGGCCACCCAATCGCATGGGGCACAGTCACCTCGGCGACTCCCGGCACGCGCTGCACATCGGGATCGGGTTGAGCGCCGCATGTCGGGCATGGTGAGCTCCCATTACTGATGTTTGGTCAGGTATTCAGTTGGCGCCGCAGTTGGCAGGGGCTGTACACAGCTGTGCACGGCTTCCCCGCAGCAGAAGAATGACGCAGGCGCCCCATATTGCCCCTCGCAGGCTTTGCCCCAGCCGTCGTGTGGTGCCCGTGTCCCATCAACGAAGCTTCGAAGCGCCAATTGCGCCGCAAAGTGATTGGGCCGCGCCGTTCGTCCCAACCATCACGTGGTGCACGTGTTCCTATCTGCAAAGTTTGTTGGTGGTTCCAAGGTTTGTTCAACGATGAGCGACGGTTCAGCAGGCACGAAGAACGTCTGCTTTTCCCTTCTCGAGTGGGCAGGGTGCCATGCTGGTCGCCTGTTTGTCCGAAAACATAGTCTTACCTCATTCGTTGTCGTTTATCTCGTTTTCGAGCTCGGCAACCTACATGGGAGATATCCCTTGCTCCAGGGCGCAGCATTTAAAACGATTCCTCGACCTGGTTAATTAGCGGCTGGCTGCACATGCGCACGCACATTGCATACAACAGATACATTCTGGTTCTTCAGAAAAGAGCTTTAGGAGACCGTCAGCTTATTGCAAAAGGCCCCACAAGCACCAGCTGCCGTTTACGTGTGCTGCACACATAAAAGAAGTCACCATGGTTTGATCCATAATTCGGAATCAACGGCGGAGATTGGTGCTCAAGGCTCGCAATACGAGCAGGTGCAGGACTGCCCAGTACTATCCGTTGAGGTTCCAAGTGCTTGATTTTTCCAGCCATGTGCAAGAAGTGCCGCGTCTGACTTAAATAGGCTGAGAGACAGCAGTTCGGCAAAGGGGGCACACAGAACGTGGCGGCAGCCTGCCGCCGGCAGGCAACCCCGCACACCGATCCCTTAATGCAGGCATGGTTTTACGTTTACGCATAAAAACATGAATTTGCAAAAGAGCCTATTTTTACGGCTATTTTTACGTTTTTACGGCTCCCTGGGACAACCAGGTTACACGATGAAATTTGCGTGCAACGGTCAGTCTTCCGCCATCTCCAGCACCTGCAACAGAATGTCCACCTCGCCCTTGGCAAGCGCGATGATGGCGTTTAACAAAAACTCGTTTTCTGCCCCTTCCATGGCATCTGGCTGCCACTCTCCGGACTCCGTAAGTCTGTATGTACTGTCCTTATGTACACAGGGCAGTTTTTACGTTGTATTTGCGTACTTTAACGCTTTTTTACGCGTAAAAACGTAAAAACCATTTTCATGCGTAAAACCATAAAGACAATCAGTTTTGCTGCGTAAAAACCAAGCCTAATGGGACACATATATCTCATTAATTACTTGCTGTACAGCACAACACCCAGATGCCCAACCGAGAGTGCAATGAGGATATTCCAATGAGATCCAAGGTGGGGTAACTGCCAAAAAACTGTTCGGCCTGGACAGGCTACAACAAATTCTGCAAAACGGTCGAGCTAGAGCACATGCAGATTCTGCACTTGCGGAATGTGCTATTGTCTTCCCAAGACGATCATATGGCAATCGCCCAGGGACATGGCAGATATCGACATCGACTAAAATGTCTTTGCGAGCTTCTCATGCTTTCCCACAAGTAGAAAACAAAAATGCACTCTCTTAAGTTCAGTGCAGTGCAGATGTACGTGCTTACGTCAAATCAGGAACACGGCACTGACGATGCAGGGCGCTTGTAGACAGGGACTTATTTCGAAATCTCAGCTTGCCAGGCAGATGCTGCAAAGCCCTGGGCTGAGAATTCGACATCTCTGTAATCGTTAATTCATTGGCAGTGGAGTCGGCACTCGTTTCTGCTGTCAACTCACGAGCATTCGTTCTCGTGTACAGATCTTCCTCCGAGCTGCTTTGGCACCTTCGGCTGAGTTCTTCTGGGCTCGGACGCCATTCTTTCATATATGCAGGTCTGCTGATGGCACGACGAGATCGTCGATTACAGTGTCCAGAACGCGCTGGCCCCCTTTCTTTTACTCTGAGTTTGGGATGCCACCCACGGATGCAAGCACAACGCGAATTTCAGCCTGCTCGCGCGCTTGTGGCTTGCAGAAGAGGCTGGGCCGGTGGGCGCTTCAGGTCATCATGTGAATTTTGGCCAACCCGCGAAGCTACAAAAGCTCATTGTGTCATCAATACTAAACAGATTGATCCCAGAAAATCGTGCCATCTGTTAATCCACATTATATTTGTTTCCAAAAGCCGCTGTTCATAATTGCCAGTCTTTCTGGTATAGAGGAAGCAAGACTTTCAGCATTTAATTATCAGGCTGTGTTCCATGCCCTGATCTCATGAATTGCAATCTGGGCAACCCATACCATTTATATAGCCGGCCATTTGCCACAAGCATCACTTCCGCTCATCTGCATTTCATCCGCGGCAGTTTCGAACACGCCTCTTCATGTTTTCTCCATTTACCGAAGATTGGCGGGCGCTTGGTGGGCCACACCCCAGATGCTTCCACCACCGTGTCCAACTGCGCCGTCCCAGTACATAACCACACGGATACACATGCATGCACAGGCTCCAGCAAATTTCCCCAATTGCCATTCAGACGGCGCTCGCAATGCCTGGGTCTGGTCGCCAAGCCCTTGCCCATAAAGCCCCCGCAGCCACCCCCCCCGCCACTAAAAATTGACTCTGAGTGACTCCGCGCGCCCAGCCCTCGCTGGCAGCGGCAGCCCACACGACCCGCGGGTGGGCTTCCATAGTTAGGGTGCCGCTCCCGTTTCGGGGGAGGCACGGACAGACAATCAGGCCCTCCCGCCTGGCCGGCGTTCAACAGAGTCGCCGGTCGGCAACCTGGGGGGGCCTCTTACCGAGTTTTGAATCCGTCGCCGCAGGCCCGTGGCGGCAGGCCGGGCCCCGGGACTTCTGCCCCGCATCAGATCGCCGTGATCGCATCGCATCACACGCGCACCAGTCGCGCGGCTGATCATGGATCCCTCGAGGGAGGCCGGGCCCCGTTCAGCGAGCGTCTGCCGCGTGGAGGTGTCGGGCGGCGAGGAGATTTCGACCAGCCTGGTGGTGCCGCTGAGCAAGAGGGCCGTCTTTTCGCGCGTGGTCCTGAGCTACGCCGCCGTGGCCGCCGCCGCGGTCGCCTTAGTCCAGCTGGGCGGCGGCGCGGAAACGCGGGCGGCCCTTGGCCTGCTGGTGATCGCCATACCGCGCGTCTTCCTGGGTGGGGCCCTGCTTTTCGAGCAGGCGGCGCCGCTGGAGGTGGACGCATGGGCAGGGCTGCGTGTGCGCCACACGGCCATTTTGGGAGAGACCTTCTCGCCGTGGCGCCCCACGGTGGAGGTGGGCTGGGACGAGATCGAGCGCTGGGAGTTGGTCCCGGCGACCCTGCCCCTGGGGATCCCCTGCCCGTGGCCTGGGGAGGTCTTGAGGGTGACTCTCAAGCAGCCGCAGGCATTCGTGGCGCAGCACGGGAGGATGAGGTTTGGTTGGAAGGCGTTTCGGCACGGGACGCCGCTCGTCGTGTCGGACGCCGTGCTGCAGGGAAGCGTGCGGGAAATTTCGGAATTCATGGCCAAGATGGGGCCCGGGGACGGGGGCGCACATGGCGGGCCTCGCGCCTTCCAGGTTGTGCCCCTGCCGGCCATCCCCTTCGCGGTGGTGGTGCAGTGAGGGCCTTGGGGGCGGGTGGCCGCTGGGAGTGCGCGGCTGCGGCCGGGGGGATTGGTCCTGGCGGGTTGCATGGGAGGCAGGGGGCGAAGGACGCGAGAAGATAATGAAGGTCGTGTTTTTTCGTCCGGGGGTGAAAAAACACCAATGAACGGCATGAACACACTCGTGTGCGTAGGCAGAGTCGCGTAGGTAACACAGCGGCGGGCGAAGGCACCCTGTCGTCGAAATCGGTTCGGATGGTGGCGTGCGCTTTTGGCCTGTTGCGGCGGGCGGCGGTGACGGAGGTGTGACAGTTGAAATTGTGTTTGTCGGCCAAGTTTTATGTCAAGCTTTAAATTTTGGATTTGTTTGGGACAGTGGGTTGGGCTAATGAGCCCGTGCCACGTCCCACATCCAAGACACGTTTGTAAACTATCAAATTCTGTAATGTCAAGGAATTCGGGCTGCCAGGATGCTGGCGGGCATGGTTGCCATGTTTTGGTGTCCTCGGGACAACCTGTGTCCTGTGGTTTTGACACAGGCCCCATTAGGGCACCGGCATTCGAGATTGTGGACCGAACCGCTGATCTTGTGGTATGGGACGGAGATACGACATTTTCTGTCACGACACTCCATGAATTCTGGTGGCAAACGGTAATGACAGAAATAGCGAATTTGTTTCGTGCCCTTTTATTGGCTTTGTGAGCGAACTGAATTCTACTCGCCCATCGCACAGCAGAAGAAGGGCTTACCTGAATGGAATATGTCGTCAGTACTTCCCCAAGAGCGCGAAGAAAGACTTGGCAATTACGCAGCAACACATCAGCGAATAGGACATTGCGAGTTGCCTTGACAGCGCATAGCCAACATATGAACATTGGCCATTTCTGTCAATCGCACCCTCTCCCTATATGGCTACTTTCTAAGGGGTATCAAGAAGCATAATGATCACCAAGGGGTCTCCTAGTACATGGCAGGATAGGAAAGACTGTAGGGTCGGCCAAATACGTATTCTATTGAATCTTCCATGTGCGTGTAAGCACAGGGCAGATCCAACAGAATAATTATACGTAAGGCACACGGAACCTAAGCTTGTAGCTCACCTCAAGGCCTGGTACACTGAGAAAATCATCCCAACGTTGTGCCAAAAGGCAAACGTTAGGGCTGCAAAGCCATGCCCAGTTAGTTGGGCCGGCATTTGGCCTGATGGCCGCGGGTTGATATCGTAGGATTAGTGATAGCACCAAACATCTGAGCCACAAACAAAGCGGCCAAACAAGTGGCTGGGTGGATTCTTCGCAATCGTGCCAAGAGTCCCAAACAATTGAAAATAGGGAGCCCTGTTACCACTTTTGTAGAAGCCCTTTTGTTGGCCTCCCTTCGGGCCCCCGCTGTCGTGAGGGGGCCTCCGATGCCCGTGGTGGTTGGCCGCTCGATCCTCTGCCTCCGCCGGGTCCGAACGGTCGGACTACGCGTTCTGAGCACAGTGCTCATGGCAGTATGCTCGGGAACAGGCGGGCTCGCAGGCTCCGCCAGCCAGGTCGGCCAAGGTCGCGCGGTCGGGTTGCAGGAGCAGTTTGCTTGCATAGGGTCATTACTACACCGTACTCATCACATAAGTACGGTGACTAGCTCACGAGTCACCGGTGTGGAAATAATCTGTGTCATAGCACCCACACCGGTGCCCTAACATATTATCATTGTACCCATACACTTCATATTCTGATAATAAATGTATTGAGCACTGTTTATAATCTGATAATCACTCCCCCTCTAAGTATTTTCGCCCCCAAAATCAAATCGTGAATCACCACTCAATCCACCCATGTCCTCTATTGGCTGGTCTCTCTCAATCATCATTGGTACATCCTCGGGAGGTTTAATTTCTGTCTCTCATACCCAAGTAGCATCCCCAATCAGCCAGCCAAGCCACAAAATAAGAAACTCATGAGTCCTCTTATTTTCTATTCGAGCATATCACCACTGGAGTAACTTCTCTATTTCGTATTTGTCATCCGCCATCTCAATTTCTAGAACAGGAGCTTGCTCATGCTGATCCCAATCACTGTCACGCCATGCCTTGAGTAGGCTCACATAAAACACGTCGTGGATATGCCAGTCATCGGGGAGCTGCAATCGGTAAGATTGGGAACCGATCCATTCAATGATGTGGAAGGGCCCTACAAAGTGTCTTCGTAGCTTTGCCGGTGTTCCATGCATCTGAAGATTCGTAGTGGACAGTAGAACAAGCTGATCCACTACGTAGGTCTCAGGGCGGTGACGACGGTCATAGTATTTCTTGTGTTGCTCGTTTGGCCGGTGGAGATTGTTCCACGCCTTGGTGAAAGTCCGATGCAAGCACTGAGTGCAACTAATCACTATCTCAACACGAGAATTGTTAGTCCCTTTGATCAGCTCATTAGGAGTTACTGGGTGGTATCCATAATTCAGAAAGCAAGGCGTGTACCCTGTGCTCTTATTTGGCTGGTTGTTCACACTAAATTCAATGATGGGCACCAATGAATTCCAATCACGAGGCTCTCCCAATTTATGTACAATGCAGCGCAGTGTTTGTTGAAAGAATGCGTTCATTTTTTCTACTAACCCCTGGGTCTGTGGGTGGTAGGCACTGCTAAATCTCAAGTTGGAACCAACCAATCTCCAAAGGCTTCGCCAAAAAGCACTGGTAAATCTGCGATTACGATCAGAGTATAGTGCCTTAGGCAATCCATGAAGTTTTCCTACATGTTGCCAATACAAGAATGCAGTCTCAGATGCTGAAATTTCTTCCTTGCAGGGCACAAAACGCACCATCTTTATAGCTCTATCAACCACTGTAAGCACAACATCGTTACCATATTGAGTCGTTGGCAGCTTTGTAATAAGGTCTAAAGTTACCTCTGTCCACTTGTGTTCATACACTCTCAATGGTTATAGCTCACCACATGGACGTTGATGCTCAGGCTTCTCCAGCCGATAAACTAGACATGATATAACATACTCTCTGATATCACCTGCCATCCCTCTCCAGTACAAACCTCTTTTGGCAGTGTGCAATGTCCTCAAATAGCCTGGGTGTCCAGCATAGGGAACATCATGGAGTTTTTGGAGTAGCAACTTCTTCATTTAATGGTGGTCTGGTACCACAATTTTCCAATACTGGTCTTTATCACTGAAGTCGCTGCAATGGACAATTGACGTGCAGTGTTTCACCCTATACTTCTTTTGACCTTGGCTCACTTTTGGAGTAGTGAGCGGTGCTTCGTTAATTTCCCGTAACATCTCTGAGTATGGAGTTTCCTATTTCAGCAATTCCATCATTCTATTTTGAGTCAACAATCAATGTCCAGAGTGGTCCTGGTGACCAAACATTATGCCAACGGTGCAAGAGTTCCATTATTACTCTCCATTGATGACAATAATGCAGATGAATTGATTTCCTTCCTCTCAATGAACAACGGATCCAATGCAACCTGGATGTCTTAATCTGAGGGGTTCTCACCTACTTGCAGGATCCTTGCCAGATTGCTATCCTCTTCCTTCGTAGCACTATTCAGCTGTTGATTATCTATCCACCTCTGTCGAGTAAGGGTATCTGTTGGGTTCTTCTGGCCTGGGATATGCCTGATGTCAACATCATAATTCTGCAGAATGCCAACCCACTTACAAATACGACGGTGGACACTAGGTTGGTTGGGCAGATGTCACAGGGAACTGTAATCATTTTGAAACTTGTGTCCCTACACAAAATGACGCCATTGTCCTATTGCCCATACTATACCCTATAACTCCCTTTTATAAGCTGAGTATCGGATCTCCGTTGAGTTCAATTTCTTTGATATATACGCAATTGGTTGGAGACCCTTTCCATAATCTTGTTGCAAAATTCCACCTATGGCAACCAAACTGGCATCCGTAGTCAATTCAAATATTTTGTCAAAGTTTGGGAATATGAGGATTGGTGTTGTCATCAAAGCCACTTTGAGTTGTGCAAAACTGCATTCCTCATCCTCTCCCCAGTGCCACGGTTTCTTTTCCTTAGTCAGATCTATCAGGGGGTGAGCGATGGTGAAAAACTCTCTAACAAATCGTTTATAAAAGTTAGCTAACGTGCAAAACGACCTAACATCATGAACTCCTTGCGGTGTGGGTCATTCCACTATTGCTTTGATTTTCTCTTGAGACGGTCGCATTCCCTAGGCAGAGACAGTGAATCCCAAGTACTCTACCCTATCTTTAAGAAATTCGCATTTATGCAATCTCCCAAACAACTTGGCCTCTCTCAATTGCTGCAAGGCAATTTGCAAATGCTACCAATGTTCTTCTATTGTTCTCTAAAAGATTAGTATATCATCGAGACACACCAGAATGAAAGAATTCAGTTCATTTTTGAATATTTTATTCATTAACCGTTGGAATGTCATTGGTGCATTCGTCATTCCAAACGGCATGACCACAAATTCAAAATGTCCGCGGTTGGTGCGAAATGATGTTTTCTCAATTGCCCCTTCCTTCACTCCGATCTGGTAGTACCCACTAGCTAAATCCAATATAGTAAATGCTCAGGCATTTCCCAATCGATCCAGTAGTTCATCAATTTGGGGCAGTGGAAAGCGATCTTTTATCATTCGTTTATTAAGTGCCCGGTAATTAATACAAAGATTCCAACGTCCATCCTTTTTGGGCACGAACAATATGGGTGCACCGTAGGGACTAACTTGGGGTCGGATAAATCCCTGTTGCAACAAATCTCACAATTGCTCCTTTAGCTCATCATGTTCTTTTGGGTCCAAGATAGTACGGCGGGCGATCTTCTGAGACACGAATATCAAACTCTACTGTGCATTTGGGTAGATGCCATGCAGGCAGCTTTTCCGGAAATACATCCTCAAATTCATCAAAAATTGCTCATAGCTATTGCCGGTGCTCTGTGCTGATCGTTTCTATAATTTGTTCCTTCCGCTGCTAAACTATCACAAAGTCTTTCTTGGGGCCTGCTGATTGCAACTTCTGCTTGTGGGTTCGTGCTGATCCGCTATGTGCTACTCCCACTGTAGGTGTTCTCCGATCTACTCCCCAAACCAACACCAGAAAAATTGGTGTTCCTTGCTTTGCCAACTTGTTGATCCCCCTTCCTGTAATAAACTATCTCTGTCTAGATGCTTAGATTGCATCTTTAAGATTGGCTGACCTTGGACCCTGGTCACTGAATTAATTGTAGTTTTGGTCTTGGACTTTCTCACTACTGGTTGCATTTTTTCTGTACTAGTCTTGGACTGATCACTCCCCCGTTGAGATTGATAACTCCAGGAGAGAGAAGATGGAGAGAAGCTCTAGAAAGAGGGCATAGACAACAGGGAAGCTTGGGGAGGATGTGGAGTGTGTGTGTGGCAAAAGGGGTCCGGGCGATCTTCTGAGACACGAATATCAAACTCTACTGTGCATTTGGGTAGATGCCATGCAGGCAGCTTTTCCGGAAACACATCCTCAAATTCATCAAAAATTGCTCATAGCTATTGCCGGTGCTCTGTGCTAATCGTTTCTATAATTTGTTCCTTCCGCTGCTAAACTATCACAAAGTCTTTCTTGGGGCCTGCTGATTGCAACTTCTGCTTGTGGGTTCGTGCTGATCCGCTATGTGCTACTCCCACTGTAGGTGTTCTCCGATCTACTCCCCAAACCAACACCAGAAAAATTGGTGTTCCTTGCTTTGCCAACTTGTTGATCCCCCTTCCTGTAATAAACTATCTCTATCTAGATGCTTAGATTGCATCTTTAAGATTGGCTGACCTTGGACCCTGGTCACTGAATTAATTGTAGTTTTGGTCTTGGTCTTTCTCACTACTGGTTGCATTTTTTCTGTACTAGTCTTGGACTGTTCACTCCCCCGTTGAGATCGATAACTCCAGGAGAGAGAAGATGGAGAGAAGCTCTAGAAAGAGGGCATAGACAACAGGGAAGCTTGGGGAGGATGGAGTGTGTGTGTGTGTGGGGGGGGGGGGTCCGGAAAAAGTCACGTAATACGTTGACTTGCCTGGTAGTATGACTTGGGTCAATCCATCATCCAACTACCCTCGAGGTACCCACATTGTCAGGCAAAATCAGTCGTGGGACCGTCCAATCAATAAGCGGATTAACTGCACTTAGCCAATTCACCCTTAAAATCATATCGATGTTCTACAAAATCGGGGTGACGGTTAAGTCCAGCTTCACCACCGAGGACCCTACATAGACTGTGGTATACGGTACTTTGCCTTGGGACAATATTTTTTCCCATCGGGTAACTCAAGTAGACAATTGTCATACATATAGTGACGACCAACTCTAATCACTGCACTCGGGCTGATGAAATTTCTTGATGCACCACTGGCCACCAAAGCCTGTGTATCTTTGCCGCAAATTTGACTATTCATTATTAATAAAATTCCATCACCGATTGTCCTATTGTTGGTATAATCATGCAGGGCAGCGTCCTGCTACATAGCAACCCATATGTTTCTGTCTGGCATGTCTTTCACAGGATCAATTTCCCCATGTTCACAACCCATTTTGCACAGGGTAGCAATGCTGCGCCAGTTCTGGATGATGGTGGGCGTGATCTGAGCTAGCACGGTTCTGCTACAATGGCTCACCTGTATTGCTAGTCACTCGATCGCTTGCTGGCATTCTTTTAACCTTATGCATACTGCCACCTGACGTCAACATTGACTCTGTTTGTCTGATTGGTGGTGCCGCTTGGATGGATATCCCCTGATTATTTGTCCTGTTTTCTCTGCACATGAGGTGGCCTCAGCTATCTGCTTGGCTCTTTGTAGTCGCCGCAGCTCTCATTGCCTCTGCATACGGCTCTTGTCTTGGTCAGATTTCTTAGACGCTCATAAAATAAAAACAGTAGACGTCCCAACATTGGTAGACTTCCCTGAAAAGTTTCGTCATCCAAAATCCTTTTTTTGTTTTTGCTTTAAAATTTTCTCCATTTTTTGATCCGCCCATAGTCCCGCAAATCGGGAGTCGCCCAGCCCTTGCCACATGGAGCCCGAGATGGGGCTCTACACATTTCCCTGGGAGGGTGCTGGCTGGTCCCCAGATGTAGCATGCTATGGTTGTCCATCTTGGAGATTTGGCCCCAATGCTACGGCCATCGCGACACCTTGTCTTCCTCTACCTCTACCTCCATGGCCACGTCCTCTGCCTCGACTAGGTTGCTAACCTTCATTTGGCTAATTCTTTCATTGACAATCATTTGGGTGATGATTGGTGCCTTGGCAGTGAGGACGCACTGGAACAAAGGTCATGGTCATGCTCTACTATCCACCACGTCCAATAATTCCTTGACTTCGTCCTCCACATCCTCTACGTCTACTCTGTTGACCACCTGTATTGCGGCCCTAAAGGGCGCCGCTGGTTTCCAAAGTTTGCGGGGTCGCCACGCCCTCCGGCTCGGCTGGTGACGGTACAGCAGGCCCTCTCCACCACACTTGGTGGGTGGTAACGGGGCGCTCGTTCCCTCGGATGCGCGGTGGGCCCAAACACAATGAGGATCGTTCCCTAGGGCCTGTTGTATGCAGTGGGTGGAGGCGCAGCCAGGCGATGGCTCGCTGATCACAGAGAGACCAGGCAGTGGGCCAAAGATCGATTACACACGTGACCTGCATGCGCCTATTTTAGGACCCGCATGCGCGCGATGCCCGATCGCGGGTCCCTCGCGGCCACATCAATACAAGACAGCATACAACAATACATAATGTATTGTAAGGTGTTATGCGCATGTGTCCCCGCTCACCATTCACCTAAACCAGCTTTGTATAATCCCCGATGCTTCGACCTACTGGTCCGAATCCCTTGCTAAAGCACTGCAACTTCAACTGGCCATAACTTTGCCATTTCTACACGGAATTGGACGTTTCAAAAGCCTATCAGCATCAAGAGCTCCTAAATAAGCCTTTTTCATCGTTTTTGCCCATTTTGACTAAACCTAACTTCAGAAATGCTAATTTTCGCCTAGCCCCAAGTAAATTCACCACATTACTCCCCCCTGGGGGAAGCTTTCGCCCTCGAAAGCACACTATCTCATATTAGTGTCTTCTTTAGGCTTGTCCCTCTTGATCATTTTCTAAAGCTCACGCACATAGGTGAAATTCTCAGCAGGAACCCAAGAGGCATCATCGATACTCCACCCAGTCCAAAGGACTAAAAACTCTTTATGCCTCTTGCCACTGGGGCTTGCCCATCGCCATCTCAACAACTTCTCGACTTCATAAGTGTTGGCCCCATCGACAGCCGCTGGTTTCCGGAGGCGTTGGGGTCGCCCTGCCCTACAGCTCAGCTAATGGAGGTTAGCAGGCCCTCTCCACTTTGGATGGTGGGTGTATCCAGAGCAGTAGCTCCTTTGGTCGCGCGGTGGGCCCAATGCTCGATGGGGATCGATCCCCGGGGCTTGCTGCCAGCGAGAGGTGGCGGTGCAGTGGTTAGGCGGTTTGTTGGATCGCGGGAGGCCAGAGAGTGGGCCAGAATAGTTACAATGATTCACTGCATGCGCGCGCACAAATCGCATGCGCGATGCCCGATCGCGAGTCCATCATGGTCACATCAAGACAAGACATGTCAAGTGCATGTTCAGGCACATTGTCACCGTCCACCGTTCACCTACGATCGACCCAATGTCCTCTAATTCCAAGCATCTCACACCCGACCCCCCTGGCCCTAAGTACTATAATTTCAGGATGCCATATCTTCGTCAATTCTTAACGGAATCGAGCGTTTAAAAGTGCGTTGGAACCAAGAAGCTCTAAATAACACCCACAAAAAGTACGTTTCCCAGATTATGTAATTAAACCTTCGGAAAATGTCCATAACTGCCTAACCTCAAGCAACCACATCACAATAAGGCTCATCATCTTCAGGCTCGATCTCAGCCTCCACTATTTCCTATGGGGTAGACCAACTGGACGATCAAAATGACTTAAGCAAGCTGGTGTGGAAAACATTATGAATTCTCCACCCCTATGGTAGTTTCAGTTCGTAGGCCATGGGTCCCACCTGATGGACCACTGAAAATGGACCCACAAAACATCGCTTCAGCTTACGAACAGGTGCATTTTTAAGTTGTAGATGCTTAGTACTGAGCAACACCTGTTCCCCACTATAAAATCGCTGCTTTTGGCGCCATTGATTAACCTAATGCTTTTGTCGTTATTGAGCCTTCTGCACTGATTGCATTGCCATTCTGAAAATTCTCTTTATTCTTGTTACAAGAATATTGACACCCTCAATGTTAGTTTGCTCCACATCTTTGATTAGATCCAGTGGGGTAACTGGCTCAAAGCCATAGTTCAAATAGAATAGAGTGTACCCCATAGATGGCGATGCACTGCTATTGATAACGAATTTAACCATGGGTAGATAACGTTCCCAACGTGTGACCTCTTGACTCGCATGGATAGTACACTTTGGAACCAGCTCCACCACCCAATTAGCCGCTTCTGTCTGACCATCTGTTTGTGGGTGGTGTGCACTAGACATCCTCAACTTGCTCCCCAAAATCTTCCAGAATTCCTGCCAGAACTTTGATATAAATCGTGGGGCTTTGTCAGACACAATGGATCTTGGGATACCATGTAGATATCCAATATTGCCCCAGTAAACTCAAGCAATGTCAGCAGCTATAATTGTTTGTTGCACTGGTACCAAGTGTACCATCTTAGTTGGTCGATCTACGACTATTAGAATCTCATCATTCTTTCTCTCACTGACTGGTAGACCCATAACAAAATCCAAGCTTATGTCACTCCATTTCTGTTCTAGAAGCTGCAATGGTTGAAGAAGTCTAGCTGGCAACTGATGGACACTTTTCTCTGATTGGCAGACTTCACACCCTAACACAAAGTCACGTATCTCCACAGTGTGGTCTGGCCATTAAAAGTTTTGTTGTACTTTCTTTAGTGTCTTATGGTAGCCTAGATGTCCCGCATATGGAACAACATGTAATTCCTCCAATATTTTCCTGCGAGCTTCCTCAACATCTGGCGCTACCATTCTCCATGGTCGCCTGTCCTCTATTGTGTCCTTCATGTTGATCTCAATAAATCCATGGTTCAATCGGTATTCACAATTCCCCACCATGGTGACACGTCCTTGGGCAGATTCCAATTGTAGTAAAATATCTGCCCACCGCTTGTACTGCTTGTAGCCCTGTTTAATGAGATCCCTTAGTTCGTCCTCCAATGTGGCCCTGGCATTGGTCACTAACAAAGAATGTAAAGAATGTTGACCCTCACTGGCAACCACCATTGCCTCCCCAGTTCTTGACTTCTAAAATATTTCATTCAGTTATTTCTGAATATCGTTTTCCCCTTTATCACCCTCACCCAAACAAAGTCGTTGGACCAAAGATCCTTCTTCTATGTGCACATTTGCTGATACGTGAGGATCCTTGGTGTGGGGCTCCTGCCCTCTTTGAGCCGCGGACCCGCCTCGCCGGGCACCTAGGTCCTTACAGGGACCTAGGCGGGAACACCGTCCTACTCCCGTATCATCTACTATCGTATAAACTGGTTGGGGTATTTTCACCATATCCTGGGCAGGGCGTCCCCCACAACAGGCCAGTGTGCATAACATTCGTCCCCCTCAGGGATGTGGGACTTCCCAATCCCAGTGTGGTTATATAGGAGTAGACATATGCTTGGCTGCTGGGCCTGCTGTGGGTGGTGGATACTGACTGTGTATTGCACTACATGCCCAGTGTTCCACACAGTTTGTATTATATGCACATTGAAGAGAAAGAGTGGTTGTTACATGGAGAATGTTCTTGCTAACAACCTTCATTAAAACTCTTCTTTCAGATTATGGGCTGGAACGACTTTTCAACAAAGTATTGTACAATGCCCCTCAACGACCTCTTGGCCTGCCTATGACCTTTCGGTCTGCCCAAGTCCAGGAAATGTCTATGATGTATAGGAATCACCCTGCACGTCCCCCACGATGGCCACCTCCAGCCATCCACGCGCGACCTCATTCTCGTGGAGTGTAGCTGGGGTGTCGTCCTCGACCGTGCCCACGTCCAGATGGAGCTACCAGTGGGCCGTCACTCTAGACTCTCTCTCCACTCATAATGGCAATGGATATCGCGTTCATATGGCCAAACACTGAATGGGACCTGGAACCTTGGTACCCTATATTTTTCTGAGCCCAGTGGAGCATTGCCTATCACAAGAAAAACACAGACTTGCTTATGTCAGCGTGTACATCTTGTACTATATGTATTGCAATCAGTTTGCACTTTTGTCACAGGAGTTTTGCTATTCTCAAATGCTTGAACCAATTTCTGTGCATTTGCAATGGCTTTCGCTGATTCCCAGTTGTTATGATCATATCCATAACCCAGCCATTTGACAAGGTATTCTATGGAGTCCTGTCGTCGGCCATGTTTTTTGACTCTTTTGTCAAGAATACATTCTACTTTATACTTGAATTCCCCTTCGATCTTGATAGGGACTGGGGGTGGTTGTACTCTGCCACTAGCCTTATACGGCTTGAGTTTTGATATATGGAAAACCGGATGTATCTTACTCATGTTGTCCGGAAGTTGAAGCCGATATGCAACAAAACCTATCCAGTCAAGGATAGTGAAGGGCCCAACCCACCTCGGTAATAATTTGTGAGTCCCAGGGTACTTGAGGGTAATATGTTGTGTCGAAAAGAGGACGTCATCTTCTTTATCATACGACACATCCCTCCAATGGCGGTCAGCATGCTTTGACTGCCTAGCTTGTGCTGTTTCTAAGCACTCCTTGGCTTTTTTCAACACTAATTGGATACGGTGATCAAATCGTGTCATTGCCGGTAGTCCCTCCACAAGAGGTTTACCATTTCGCCTCAGATAAGGTTGTTGTGCCCTATCAATGGCCACTGCCAAGCCACGGGCATTTGGATTATCATAACCTTTCAAAGGCTTCCGAATTTGCACCCCAAGAGCTAAGGGACTCCTTAGGTGTTGACCATAGTTCAAATAGAACGGGGTCTCTTGGGTTGAACTATTTTTCAAGTTGTTCATTGCAAACTTGACCATGGCTATTAGTTCATCCTATGCATCTTGATTAGAACGCATATAACTGTGTAAGTAATCCTCAAGAATCTGGTTCATGACTTCGGTCTAACCATCCGTCTATAGATGGATGGTACACAGTGCTCATGTTGAGCTGCACTTTCCACCTCTCCGCCAGGTACTGGTAAAACCTGGAAGTGAACCGAAAATCTCTATCGGACACTATCGTAGAGGGGAGACCGTGGTGCCATATCACATTCTGCACCAATAGGTCTGTTGCTCCTTTTGCGGAGACTTCTGTCATAGTGGCTGCAAGGCGCACCATTTTGGTCAGCCTATCAATGAACTAGAGGTGGCCACTCAAAGATGCCATCCGGTTCGTTAAGTCCGGTTCGTTAATTTTTATCAGCTGTCCGTTAAATTTCGTTGAAGAAAAAGGGAGAAAAATTCAGAAAAAACGAAAAAAATCCAAAAAGTTCGAAAAAAACCCAGAAAATCACAACAACTGCGGCTAGTTGAAAATCTAGTATGCATAGGTTGAAATAAAATACAAACATACTCTCTAATAAAGAATTACATAAACTATAAGTATGATTAAAACCCAAAAATCCCCCAAAAATCCAAAAATCCGTTAATTTTTGTCTTTTTTCGTTATTTTCCGTTAATTAATGGAAAATTAACGGAAATTAACCTCTGTTCGCTATTAGCGGATCCGGGTGGCCACCTCTACAATGAACACGATGATGGCGTCATGACCTCCCTTAGTTTTGGCAGTTGTGTAATGAAGTCCATAGACAATTCAGTCTATGGCTCCTCAGGAATGCCCAATGGTTGTAACAAACCTGGGGTCTTTTGACGAGAATACTTAGCCTGTTGACAAACCATGCAAGTATCAACATAAAGTTGTACTTCTCGTCGCATTCCTGGCCATCAGTAATACCCCAGGGGCCAAGTCCAAGGTTTTGGCTTGACCAAAGTGTCATGTACTTAGATAATCATGGGCCAAAGGGCAGATCTCAATCTTTAGACTGGATGGTATATATACCTGCTTGCCTCACAACCATAAGCCGTCTGTACAAAGCAACTCTTGCTGCTATTTTACAGACTCAAGCTGGGGATCTTGGCAATATGCCTGACGGATCCTGGAGGCTAACTCCTCGTCCTCTACCATCCTTTTCAACTTTCTGTCTTTACTCCACTTGCGTAACGCCCTTAGGCCACAAACATCTAGTTGACGTTTCCTCCTAGCTTCTTGTTCACTAGGTATTGGAGGAATTTGAAAGAGTGGATCAGCCACATTCTTTTGCCCTAGGCTGTATTCCCAATCAAAGTGAAATTGTTGTAAGATTTCTGACCATTTGGCTTGACGCCTCCTTAATTGTGGTTACGACTTGAGATAAGTCAACGGGCAATGATCCTTACCAATTTGAAACATGTACCTTCCAAGTAACATCACCACAACTGGACGGCGTGCACGGAAGCCAATGCCCTCCTGGTCTATCACACTATAGTTCAACTTTGTTGGGAGGAACTTTCTACTGGTGTAACAAACCGGATGACTGTCTTGCATAAGGACTGCTCTTATAGCAGTTTGGAATGTGTCTGCAATGACCTCGAACGGTTTGCTAGGATCTGGCATTTTGAGCAATGGAGCTATCATTAGACACTCCTTTATGTGCTCAAATGTCGATTGACATTCTGCGGTCCACTCTCACTTGCCATTCTTCTTGGTCAGGTCCGTCAAGGGAGTGGCCATCTTCGAATAGCTCTGAATAAACTTTTGAAAATAGTTTGCCAGCCCAAGAAACTACTAAATGTGCTTTACGCACTATAGTACAGGCCAGCTCTTCACCTTCTTAGTCCCTTCTAGGTTTGGCCATATGCCCTCTTGAGACACAATGTGTCCCAAGTAGGAGATCTTCTCCTTATTGAATTGACACTTATGCAATCAGCGATATAATTTCTGTTGCCACAATACCTCTAATACTTGTTTAAGTTGTTGTAAATGCTCCTCAACAGTTTGGCTAAACACAAGTATATCATCCAAATACACTAGGACGTGTTTGCCAATTTGGTCACCATATATTTATATATATATATTTATTTATTTATTTATTTATTTATACACTATATAGTGCATTATTGGCTGAAACATTGCTAGGGCATTTGCGAGTCCAAAAGGAAGAACCTTGAACTCATATAGGCCCAATGGAGTTACAAATGCCGTTTTGGCACAGTCGGCCTTATCAATACGGAGTTGATAGTACCCTTGTTGCAAGTTGATAACTGAGAATACTTTGGCCCCTTGCAGTTGATCTGATAGTGTATCTATCCTTGGTATAGGCTACTTGTTTTTAATGGTGGCCTTATTCAATACTCTGTAATCAATACACATCCGGAGGCTGCCATCGGGCTTAGGCACAAAGAGTACCGGGGCCCCAAAAGGGCTATTGCTTTTTGTGATAAGACCTTTCCGTAGTAGATAGTCTACCTGCTCTTTTATCTCATCCATTTCTTTTGGACTGTACCAGAAAGCTGGTCGCTTCACCAATTTGGTACTTTCCTTAAGGGGAATGGCCAAGGCAACCCCCCGATCTGGAGGAAGGCCTGCAAGTAGTTCATCAGGAAAAAGGTCTTTATATTCCTCCAGAAGTGTAGATATTTTATCAAGATGTACTGTAAAAGAAGTGGTCTCACGATCTGCATTGGTCTCATGACTTGCAGTGGTATCACAGCTTGCAATGGCCAAAATGTTCTCACAACTTGCGGTGGTCTCACGACCTGCGGTGGTCTCACGACCTGCGATGGCCAAAATGTCTCACGACCTACGGTGGCCGAAGGGCCTAGTGCATCCCTCTCAGGGAGATCGCCGACCCAGTGAACCAAAACCAATCGGAGAGAAGAATCCCGATGGTAGGCACGCTGGGCATAACTCAAGGTACATAAATAGCCCAAACAACAAAGAGTTGAGGGGGAAGAAGAAATGCCCAGCTCGGGCTGCGGATGTTCGGAAAGTCGCGAAGTACTACAAAGAGTAATCTCACGACCACAAGAGCCAACCCGAATGTGACCATGACAATAATCAATGGCATGCTCATAAAGCCAATTGTCGCCAAGAATAATATCATAATCATCAAACAAATCAATCACCACACAACGGACAATGTCCTTATAACCTTGGATAGCTGAAGGAACATCCACAACTCCCAAAGAGGAGAGTGAGGAGCCGTCTGTGAAGAGAACCTCTTCCTCAGGAGATTCAATGTGAACACTCGGGGGTGTGAAAAAATTAGTAGAATCCACAACACGACGAGTGGCACGAAGAAGCCACTATAAGTGGTACAATCGACATAACTGCTGATTAGAGGCCAAATGTGGCTACTTAAGCATTAAGCCCAACCGTTGACAATAAGTCGGGTTTGTATATGCAATTTCAGTTGTGCCAGTATCAAAGAGAATGGATGTAGATTGGTGGCCAACTCGGCTTGCAAAAGTCAAACAAGGGTGGTCTATGGACACATCTCGAATGCAATA
Source organism: Ostreobium quekettii (assembly GCA_905146915.1). Taxonomy (NCBI): domain Eukaryota; kingdom Viridiplantae; phylum Chlorophyta; class Ulvophyceae; order Bryopsidales; family Ostreobiaceae; genus Ostreobium; species Ostreobium quekettii. Next base: position 58,222 of record CAJHUC010001291.1, on the reverse strand, counting down.
TCCCGCTGCCCCCTCGGGGGGTTCATAATAAACATTTGCAAGCCAAGGAATGCAGCCATGGTGATTCGACCTGTTCAATTAGCATTCGGCGATGTAAACAACTTAGCACCCTTGAGATAATGTACCAATCTGTGCATTTTACGCAAACGTGGATATTCAGTAAAACAATGCCACATTGGTAATAATATACAAATGCCAATCTTGGTAGGACCTTTTTCACGCTCTGTAAAGTAATGTTCTAGGAATGGTATCGCATTTTGGAATGGTGGATTAATCCACACAAACTCGTTTTGCAAAAGCTGGGTCAAAAGTTTGTTTGCAGTCAAGCAGAATCTCTTGCATAGAGCATTATCCCCTTTTGGGTTAGCAAAAGCATCCAACGTAAGCTAATATGATACCAGTGACTGAATATAATGAAAATATGCAGTGCTGAGCATTTAATCAGAATGGTCTGATTGGAAATGCGGACCCTCTCGGGCTACAGAGTCTGGACGACTCTTGGGGTTCAACCCCTGCGATTGACCAGCAAAACACTTTATTGTACATACTTTAGGCACAAGAGCTATAGGTGCAATAGTGAGACGATAATTCGCTGGTTGTATTTTGAGGGTTGCATTACTCACATTGTTCTTGCGTATTTTCCTACAAATTGCATACACAATACTGTGACGTCCATGACATTTTAATGATCATGGGGTGCTCACCTTTATGGGTGGCAGTTTGCCTTTGCCAGAACAAGTGCCGTCCAAGACGTGTTCAGCATAGAAGGGCTTAAAGCAGTGAAAGCACTTTCCAGCCCTCTTCAACACGTCCATTGTCGTGCCACACAATTGTGACTGACTCATGACGGCCTTTCCCTCCATGAGGTCATGAATGGCCTCGATGGGCTTAAGCTCGTGTTTTTATGTGGTTGAGATCCACTCTGCATACCAGTATTGCGAACCTTGCAGACGTGCCCTTCACGAACCTTCAGTTTTGCATGGAGAATGGCTTTACCCCAGTTGTCAACCTTTAGTGCATAATGCTTTCAGATAAGTTTATTAGGTCGAAGGTTATTGCTCGTATTGCTTTTGCCATTGTGGCTGTCAAATAGACGTGAGCCATATGACTTATATTCCTGGCCATATGTTGGTACCACTTTATACAAAAGAGCCCTGAGGCTTGCATACATGGACCACTACTCATCATCTTTGTTTAACAAGCATTTTTGCTTGATATCAAGACATAATCCTGTGTATAATGCGTGCAGCTTTGAGAAGTCATCCATGTCCTTCTCATACTTGAGAAACATTTGTTCACGCAGTTGTATGTATTTGATGGTGTCGGGACCAGAGGTCCCTCCCTTTGTAAAGGCTACTATCTCAGACCTAATCTCAAAGTCTAAGCATTTATGATCATAAAGTGTCTCCATAACAATTGTTCCCATGATAGTGAAAGTCTGGCTGCAAAAGCACTTTTGCATTATTAATGCCATTGACAATGGTAACTCCTCACAAGTGACCTAATTGTGCAAGCAGGCTGTGTTTCACTGACTCTTCAAGAGTATTCAGTGCTATCCATCCCCATTGACTCTGGGGTGCAATAGTGGTTTTGAAATACATAATGATTTCCTGTACCCACTTAATCAAAGCCTGCTTGTCTCCATTCCACTTTGGAGGTTTAATGCCTTGACTATTCATCTTCGGCATGCTCACCTGCAATTTCCTCTTGGGAAGCATGTACACAGGAGCAAATGGGATTTCCTGTGCTGCGGTCAGATACCCCTAACCCAACCCCAGTTATCCTGCTCCCATGGGGTCGCAGTCCATTGGCGGTGATGGCAGTCCATCCACTACCATGTGGAGTCCTACTGCAACAAGGGCAACATGCTGTTATGCGGCAGCTCAGGAGCCTATATGTAGTGTGGTCCCCCAAACTACAACTCCTCCTCTTCTGGTTCCACTGGCTGCTAGAACGGAGAAGGATTCTTGTACTACTTGGATGGACCATCTGGTTGCCCTGGTGCTATCATGGGCTGCTCTTGGCCATAAACTGGCTGTGGTGGTACGAACTATGAGAGCTGGCAGCGGTGGTTGGATGGGCTGCAATAGAGGTTGTTGCAGTTGGACCATTGAGGTACCCCCGTACTGTTGTGCCAAATATGGCTGCGTTGGTGCCTGATCGGCTGCTGAGATGGGGGCCCTTGCTGTGCCATGAGTGGCTGATGCAGTCCAGAATAGAAAGGTGGTTGCCGTGCAATGTGCATGTGCTGTTCAGGACCAAACGGAGACAGAGCCTACAACCTCTCAATCTTTGTTGTGTCATATAAGGTTGTGGCTACACTGCTACTAGTTCTGGTCTTCCCATCATAAAGGGCTAAGCAAGTGTCTGTGTTGCCTGAGGTGCCTACGGAATTGGCACTCTCAAAGCAGCTTGTACAGGTGGAACCCCTTCATGAGGGACCCTCCTGTCTATCCTCTAGATTGCTTGCCACTCTGTGGCTACTTGCTGAATATCCAGCACATGTATCTCCAGTACCTTTTGCTGCACGTCGAAGCTAAGATGCAGCCGTGCCAGTATTCTGCAGAGTGTATCTAGGGGGACAGAGGCCCTGTAGGGGGCCTTCCCTCCAACATGGTGATAAGGTCCTTTGTGGTATACTCCCCCGATTTGGTTATGAAAAGCCCCCAAGGTATCCAGCACCTGTGAATGTCCTGAACAGATGACGGATGTACCTTTGGGGTAGGGCCTTTTGGTTACCCCCGGGACTCTTGCACCCAATATGGCTCTTGCCACTACTGAAAGGCAGGGTCAGATTTACCCATTATATATTTGATCTCCTTGGTTTCCTGACCTGCATTGCTCACCCCTTGATAGGGGGCTTGGTGTAAGGGGCGCGGAGCCTTGGTGGCAACTCCGGGCCCGTTGGTCCAATTCGGGACCCAAGGAACGGGAAAACTCACGGTTATAAAATAGGCGGGGTGCACTCGTATTTACAGGTGCCCGCCCGGGAATCCCAAGGGTCACGCCAGAAATTGGTGAGTCATCCCCAATTCTGGCATGCCCGCCAACTTTGTGTTTGAATGTTTGTATTCCATCTGCATTGTCATTGGTCCCAAGGTCCCCGCAACGTTTAAGCCCACATACAAACGTTCTCAAACTCATTAAGCGCAGCTCTCGCCTGACCCAAAAGCTATCGTGTTTCACCAACACGGGGCTTGATGCCCATCTACTAGTAATACTTTTGAAACGCTGATTGTTGCCCTCACATCCCTCCGGGCCTATTACGAGGCGTCCTCAGCTCGTGTTGTCACCCTGTAGTCGCCCGCTCTTTGAATTCTTGCACAAGTTGTCGAGCCCTTGCCAGATTTGCTAGCGGTTCCCAGGTATTTTCGTAGTTCTTGTATCCCTTCCACTTGACGAGATACTCTGTTCGGTTGGCTCGTCCAATTCTTCGGGCCCGCTTGTCAATGATTCGCTCGACTTCAAATTCAGCTTGTTCGTCAACCATCATGGGAGGAGGTTGGACACGTTCAGGATGTGCAAACTGTCCAAGATCATCATGATATGGCCACAACTTGGATGCGTGAAAAACTGGGTGAATCTTTAGTGAAGGTGGTAGCTCTAGTCTGTACACCCAGGGAGAAATAACCTTCAGAATCTTCATGGGGCCGCAGAATCGCTCAGCTAGCTTACGCACTCTTGAACCTACAGAGATGTGTGTAGTTTCCAGTAGCACTCGATCTCCAACGTTGAAGGAAGCCTCTCGTTGGTGTCTATCAGCGTATTGCTTCTGATATTCTTGTGCCTCTCGAATGGCCTGCTGAGCTCGGGTGGCATCGGCTTGCATTCGAGCTACCATCGTTGTAGCTGACTCGTTATGATGTTCTTCAGTTGCAAAATCTGCAATCGATTCAAGAGGTACCCGTGGGTGCTGCCCCGTCATCAGGAAAAATGGTGACACCTTGGTACTTGCATGTTGAGCTGAGTTGTAGGCATATTCGATGATCGGTAGATGTTCAGCTCAATCCCGCTAGTCGTGCGCCACGTAAGCTCGAAGGATCTGCTCCAAAGTTCGAATGGCTCGTTCACTTGCCCCGTCCGTCTGTGGATGATGCGTTGTTGATGAGTGTAGTTTCGTAGATAGATGCCTCCATAGCGCCTTCCAAAAGTTCCCCATGAATCGGGGATCTCTATCACTGATGATCTGTTTTGGTAGTCCAAAATTCCTGAAGACTTGCTCCACAAATATCCGTGCCAATTGTGGTGCTGTTACCATTATGGTTGTTGGTGCAAACTGGACCATCTTCGTGAAGCGATCTGTGAAGACTATGGATGCATTGTACCCCTTTGGCGTTTCTGGCAAATAGGTCACTAAGTCCATGGTGATGTGCGTCCATTTCCCATCTGGTACTAGGAGCGGGTGTAGTAATCCTCGCGGTTGCTGCGTCTCTGCTTTGATCCTCTAACATACATCACATGGGCGAACATATTCCCATGCATTGCTGGTCATTCCCGACTAGGTGAAGTGTCGATCGAGTCGCTCTATGGTTCTTGCTCTTCCCAAATGTTTAGCCGCGGGTGCATTATAGGCTTCTCGGAGTAGCATGGTTCTGTGCTATTCGGCACCACTACTTTCCACTGTCCATCTCTTTGCTTCCTCCATAAGAGACGGTTAGCAAACTTATGAATCCCGTTTTCTTGCCTTGCCTCCGTTCGAGCTGTAACCAGGTCTGGATCTTCATGCAATGCAGATGCGTACAAACGCAGGAAGTCTTGGTGTCTCGTGTCATACCATGTTGTTGATGTGCTTCTAGTATGTACGTTGGCTTCTTGACTAACGCTTGTCCCATCAGAGTCGTCACTGACACCCTCCGGACCTGGTTGTCATGATAGGGCGTTAGCAGCTCCGTTGCAGCTCCCCTTCCGATAGCATATTTCGAAGTCGTAGTCTTGCAGAAATTCGCTCCACCGTGCTTAACGTTGGGACAGATTCTTCTATGTTTGTATGTGTCTTAATGTCTGATGGTCGGTGTGCAACTGAAATTGCCGCCCCTCCAAAAGGTGCCGCCAGCTCCTTAATGCATGAATGGCGGCCAACATTTCCTTGTCGTAGGTGTGGTAGCGCATCTCGGCCCACCTGAGTCGTCATGATAAGTACTCGACCGGTTGTAGTCCTCTTCCTTGGTCTTGCATCAAAACTGCCCCCGTGGCATAGTCGCTTGCGTCGGTCATGACGACAAATGGTAATTCGTCATTTGGCAAAAGTAGCAATGGTGCTTGGGTCAGTTTGTCCTTCAAAGTTTGAAATGCTATTTCTTGCGCTTCTCCCCAAACGAACGGCTCATGCAACTTGGTGAGGTCTGTCATCGGCCTGGCCATAGAAGCAAACTTTGGCACGAACCATCAGTAGAAGTTTGCTAATCCAAGGAAGGCTTTGATGTGATGGACGTTCCATAGTGTTGGCCACTCTTGCACTAACCGAATCTTGGTGTTGTCTGGCCGGGCACCACCCTTCCTGACCACTACTCCCAAAACCTCCATTTCATCACAGGCAAAGTTGCACTTGTGTGGCCTCACCACCAATCCATGATCTTGTAGCCTTCTCATGACCAGCTGTAGATGCTTAAGATGCTCCTCCATGTTTTTACTGAACATGAGTATATCGTCCAAGTAGATGACCAAGAAGGCATCTGCAACGTCACCGAAGACCTGGTTCATATAGCGTTCAAAGGAGCTTGGAGCATTGCATAATCCAAACGGCATTACCAGGAACTCGTAGCTTCCATGACGCATGACGAACGCGGTCTTAGGGATGTCTTCTTCTCTTATCCGTATCTGGTGATAGCCAGACTGTAGGTCCATCTTGCTGAAGACAGTTGCCCTCGCAAGTCTGGCCATCAGGTTGTCAATTGGGGGAAGGGGATATCTGTCCCTGACGCTTCGCTTGTTCAATGATCTGTAGTTGATGCACATTCGTAACCCGCCATCTTTCTTCTTGGCAAACAACACCGGTGCACCCCTCGGCGAACTGCGTGGTCAGATCAGCCCGGCATCTAGCAGCTCTTCAATATGTCTCTTTAATTTATCATTCTCCTTGGGAGAGAGTCAGTATGCAGGTGTATGGGCTGGCTTGGCGTCAGGTAGCAACTCGATGCTGTGTTGTAGCCTCCCTTTTGGTGGAAGTCCCAACCGTATCTTGTCACTCATGACTTCTGGAAATTCTTGTAATAGCATATCTCTAACCGGGTTGTCTGACTTCTCTTTAATTGTTGTCTCTCGCTGCACGCTCTGCACCACCGCCACATAAGTATCCGCTCCTTTCTTGAGTGCTTGGGTCAGGCCTTTACCGGATAGTGTAATTGCGTTAATCCTCCATGTATCTTTGTCGATTTTTCTGATTCCGTAGGGGGTCCTTATTTGGTTGCCGCTCTTGATCTGTATCATATTGGTTTCCCACTTGATTTGGGGTTTGAATCTTTGCAGCCATGGCACTCCCAAGATGGCGTTGTGTTATCCCAACTTTGTGACTTGGAACGTGGGCTGGCACTTGAACTCGTTGGTGCGCAGTTTATAAGTCTTGACCTCTCATTCCGGCTCATATCGTGTTGACCCATCCGCCATGTGCAATGTCTGTGTTTTACCCGTTTCTTTCCAGCGGATGCCATTCCTTTCACAGATGTCTTGACTAATGAAATTTCCAGTGGCTCCACTGTCGATCAAGACCAACATCTTCTTTCCGCCCAGTGTCCCCTTGAAGCGCAGTAGACTCGCTTGTTGTTGTCATATTTTGTTTATCTCATTGGTTGTTGTGGGGCTGCAACTGCTGACTTTATCGCTTGTTCTATGCACTTCTTTCCATTGTTTGTAGTCTGTTACTACCTTGTCATATTCCTTCCAGCTCCGTGGTTTCTCATACAGGTCCATTTCATGAACCATGCTCCACCACCGCGCTTGGCCTTCCATGCCATTGCAACGTTTCACTCTTCACTGCTTCTTCTTCTTGCCATTTTTTGTGACTCGTCTCGCCCATTTCTGTAGTCATTTTTCTCAATGCACTTCGATCCTTGCCACTTGCACACGATGGCCTTACTCTATTGGGATGCGGCAGCCACGCGGTTCTCCAAATTGCCGCGGAGGTCTGTCGCCCTCAAGCTACCCTCATATTCCCACTTTTGTTGCTTGGTAGCCCGCGTAGCTAACGTCTGCTCAACGTCCAGCCGTGCCTTTACCCTTCGATCTTCAATACTATAGTTTCTTGCCTTTTGAAACCTTCTACGGAACGCCTTTGGGGCAGGCCACACGATCGTCATCCTCGGGACGTCCAATATTCAACGCCCTCGGGGCGGCCTCTTCACTGCCGCACTCCGGCGCACAACGGAACTTCAAACGGGTGCCCTCGGGGCAGGCCTTGTCACTGAAGTCCTTGGTATGCTCAGCCTTCAATGCCCTCTGGGCGGGCTCTTTGCTGTCGCACTCCGGCGCATAGCAGAACTTCCAACTCGCTCCTCTTGGGGCCGCCCACGCAGTTGACGACTTCGTGACATCCTACCGCGCTACCCCTCGAGTGTAATCTGCTCTGCTCATGCCCTTGAGGCCCTGCCGCCTCTGGTCGTGGGCCAGGTCAACTTGGAGCGCATTCCTATCCTCGGCAGCTCCAGCTGGCTTCGAAACCAGTTGTAAGGTGCGCGGAGCCTTGGCGGCAACTCCGGGCCAGAGGTGGGCCGTCCAGGAACGGGGACGGACTAGGAACGGGGACGGGAACGGGAACAGGGACGGACCGGAGTCCGTCCCCGTCCTTGGGCCGGCCAGATTTGGGACGGATTTGGGATGGACTGGGACGGATTTGGGACGGACTGGAACGGACTGGAACGGACTGGAACGGACTGGAACGGACTGGAACGGACTGGAACGGACTGGAACGGGTCCGTTCCTGACCCAGGAACGGACCTAGGAACGGGTCCGTTCCTGGGGTAGGAACGGTGTCCGTTCCCGTCCCAGGAACGGACCCATCCCTGGGACGGGAACGGACTCCGTTGCCGTTCCCATTCCTACCAACTTTGGATGGGCCCACCTCTGCTCCGGGCCCGTTGGTCCAATTTGGGACCTAAAGAATGGGAAAACTCACAGTTACTAAATGGGCGGGGTGCACTCGTATTTATAGGTGCCCGCCCGGGAATCCCAAGGGTCATGCCAGAAATTGGTGAGTCATCCCCAATTCTGGCATGCCCGCCAACTTTGTGTTTGAATGTTTGTATTCCATCTGCATTGTCATTGGTCCCAAGGTCCCCGCAGCATATAAGCCCACATACAAACGTTCTCAAACTCATTAAGCGCAGCTCTCGCCTGACCCAGAAGCTATCGTGTTTCACCAACACGGGGCTTGATGCCCATCTACTAGTAATACTTCTGAAACGCTGATGGTTGCCCTCACACTTGGGCTTGCTGACAGGTATCCCGAGACTCTTTGAATTTTAGGAATTCAACATAGTCTTCCTTGCCTATTGCTACTAGCAATTGGGTTGTCTTGTCGGCCTCTGCCCTTGCCTTTTCCATGGCTGCTTTTTCCAGAGCTTTTTCCTGTCGCTTCACAACAACATATACCTCCTTCCTCTCTTGAGGAATGGGGCTGGTTGGAGTGCCTGCTGATCCAACATACACAACTTCAACATGTCCAGCAGAATCTCCCATATCTACTTGCTTTTGGATACGTGAAATATGAACAGGCTCTAATGGAGCTACACCAGAGATATTACCTGGAACTTTTTTTGATGTTTTTTTAGGTTGCTTTGCTTTCTCAGGCTGCTTCGCCTTCTTAGGCTACTGTGGTTTGCCAAATCTGGCAGGACGATTCACCCCACTGTTGTCACTACTCAACTCGTCTGCCCATGGGGCTGCTTTCCGAGTCGACTCCACTCCACTGGGTTCTTTGCCTGCCGGTGCTTTCTCAAGCTACTCAAATGCCTTGGCCTGCACCACTGGGTCTAACTCATCCAATTTGGCCAAATTTACAGCCTCAATGCGTTGCACCTTTTGGCTACTGCCTGCATAGAGGAATTGATGGACTTCAGCCTTAGGTTATCGTTTCCTTGCTCGTTTTTGCTCATATTTGTAGGGACTCAACTGCTTATCCCATTCACGACAAAAAGCTTTGTGCTCCCTATATTGATGATCTCTACAAGCTTTCTACTCATCGAGCTACTTCTTATGAGCAAACTGTTCTCGGTTGCAAGCATGCCATCACTTCTTGTCCATGCGATGAGCCTGTGCCTTTTTTGACATGTCCCCTGGTAATGGGGAGGCACAGGATGAAAAGGAAAATTCCAAAATTTCCTCCCATTGTTGGTGAGGGTCATTCAGATCTGGCCTCTCTGGGCTGCCTTTGCTAAGATCCCATGGCTCACGTATGTGTCTGAGCGCAAAGGCCATTTTTTTTGGCCAGCTGGGATCATCCTTGGTAATTTGGTCCACCATGTCGGGGCCATACCACCGCTGAATCTTCACCACCTGCGCAGTGGTCAAGCGCATGTCAAACCTTTCAGAGGCCATTTTCCAGCCTTTATCTAGGTCTCTAAGCCATTTTGTATGAAATTTAGTCTATATGGTTTGGCATCTTTACGACCTGCTGTAATGAGGCCATTTTCCAGCCTTCATCTAGGTCACTGAGCCATTATGTATGAAACTTAGTCCATATAGCTTGGCATCTTTGTGTCCTGTTGTAATGCTCTAGGGGATCCGGCTCGAATTCCAACACCCGAGCGCTCTCCCCCGGACCCCATTCTGGCAACGCCGGTCTATGCAGACTCCATGTGGGGCCTATCAGCCTGGAGCTCGGATTGCATACCCTGTGGGTGCTTTCCGTCAGCGAGTCCCCGCTAGACTGCTCAGCATCACTAGGTGTTTTGACATGCACCTGTGATCTAACCCGAAGTTTGGGTGTTCTGGCCAATGGGCCTACTGATGTGCCTCTCTCAGGCTGCTTATGAGTCTCACTTGGCAAAGGGCTCTTCCTCTTCACCGCGGACCGGCTGACTATCTTCCACTCTCCAGCTGCTTCTAAAATCGTCGGCATTTTTGGTCTTGTCGGACTAGTGGCCCTTCGAGCTACTTGGACTGCCGTACGATTTGCTCCTCCACCTTATGCACATGCTTTTTTTGTTTGAACAGACGGTTGCTTAGTGCGACCACCTGCTCCTCCACGGAGGCCCGGGCAACATCGGCCTCGCGGTTTTGCTCTTTGGCATTTTTCAAGGCCACTTCATGCCGGCGCGCCTCCTTCTACGTGGAGGCCGCTGTGATCTCCAACCTTGTGATCCAGGCCGCTGCATCCCGATCGTGGGCTTCCTGCGCCTTGGCGGCCGCCGACTCCGCCATCTTCGCCAAGAGGGCCATTATTCCTGAGGGTTGAAGAAAAGTGGCCATTGTTCCTGGCTCCGCCACTGCTTCAATAGGGGTTTCCCCTACCTCAGCCATGGGCTAGTCTAGCTCTTCAGCCTGCACATGGCTAGCGGATGCCCCTGCTGTGTCCTCACGGACTGCTTCTTCCACAACTTGGCCCTCTCGGGCTGCTTCCCTTTCACCGGCGCTCGCCGCCGGTGCCCCATCTCGGGGTGTGGATTTGACCCTTTCCACAGACTGGCCCTCTCGGGCTGCTTTATCAGATTCCTCAGCCTCCATAGGGGAGGAAGCCGGGGACAGAGTCCTCGTTCGTTGTCCTTGCCTTTGCGCTCAGTCAAAGCGGGCGAGCCACCCCAAGGTGGCTCCAAAACCAACTGGTAGGACAAGGTTGTGGGTGTGGGGTTCCTACCCTCTTTGAGCCATGGACCCACCCCGCCGGGCACCTAGGTCCTTACGGGGACCTAGGTGGGACTAACCCGACCTACTCTCATATTATATAATAATATATCCTGTTTGGAGCAACATTACTGTACCTTGGGCAGGGCATCCCCCACACCAAAAGACCATTAGTAGGGCATCCCCCACATCAGGCCAGTGTGCGTAACAACTTTTGGTCTATCCACACAACCCATCCTCCGGGTCACAGACTCAGCCACCCCCCTTCGTCCCCGCGACTCTGCATAGGGTTCCAGGCCGATGCATTTCTCTCTCCGGGGCTCCGCCGCAAACCACTGCTAGTCAAATCGATGGGCAGTCCCTCCTCTATAAACCCACTGGCTCAAACTGCCCTGGTCAGCCTTGCACACCACGCGCAAACATCTAGACCATCAAGACTCATGGGCTTGGGTCCAGGCCATCCGGGTCGGGGTCATAGACACCCAGCCCCTTCCGAACGGGATCTTCGCGTACAGGATGAAAAGCCTAGGGAGGCGGTTCATTTGCCCCAGCGGGATAGGGCCAGTCTCGCACGGATGTCGTGCGGCTGGATCCCTCTGTCATCGGCCCATGGTCACTCACGGAGCCGCCCAAGACAGTGATGGGAATTGCTCTGGTTTCACACCACAGGGCCTCTCCTTCCCGGCACCTGAGTCGAACGTGACTAGTGCGGGCGCGCTTGAGTCAACGAGAGAGAGGGAGGAGTGTCTCCCCTGCGTATGATTGTTACATATATGATGATGATATGACAATGATTGATTGTTCATGATGTATTGTCCACATTGTATTGTGATATGCATTCAGCGTTTTGTATCAGCGACGGTTGCAGAGCGGAGTGTTACGCGCACCAGCCTGATGTGGGAGACGTCCTACTAATGGCTCTTGGTGTGGGGGACGCCCTGCCCAAGGCACGTACTATTCCTCACCCAATGTAACCTTTATCCATATTAGGATACGGGAGTAGGAGGGGTGGTCACGCCTAGGTGCCCTGTAAGGACCTAGGTGCCCGGCGAGGCGGGTCCGCGGCTCAAAGAGGGCAGGAACCCCACACCCACATCCTATACGTAACATTTGGTTTCGGAGCCACTGAGGTTTGGCCACTTCCACTGGGAGCGCGCAAGAGCACGAGACGCCGGAGCCCTTCCCCGGCCTCCTCCATGGAGGCTGAGGAGTCGGAGGGACAAGCCCGGGATGGGCAGGGGGAAGGATCAGCCCGAGAGGGGCAGGAGATTGATACAGCCCGGGATGGGCAAGGATCTGGACAAGCCCGGGATGGGCCTGGAGGAGTACACGTCCGGGAGGACGAGGCTGAACCCTCCACAGCCGCATCGGTGCCCGCCCAAGCGGACCAACCGATGGAGGAAGCAGAGGCCCCGCCAACAAAGGAGCAGGAGCGGGAGCAGGGGGCCATGAAGGCATTAATGGAGACCCCTGGTGTGTTGGAGCTTCTGCAGAAGATGGCGGACGCCGCGGCCGAGAAAGCGAGAGTGAAGCAGGACGAAGAGACCGCCGAGAAGATCGCCTCGCTTGAGATCGCCGCGGACCAGGCCAAGAAGGAAGCCCGAAGGCATGAAGTGGCTCTGAAGAAGGCGAAACAACAGAGCCGAGAAGCCGAGGAGGCCCAACTCTCCACCCAAGGCCATGTCCAGGCGTTGAGTGAACGCCTCCTAAAGCAGAAGCAGCGGGCGCAAGAGGCGGAGGAAAAAGTCGCACAGCAGGCGATTCAGCCCGTGAGGGCCCCTAGTCCGTCGGAGCTGCCCATGCCGACCATTCCAGAAGCCGAGGGCGACTGGAAGATTGTTGGCAAGCAGCGCCCCAAGCGGAAAAGCCCATCGCCAGGTGAGCGACTGCGGAAGGTTCGATCATCTCCCTACAAAGGCCGGGAGGCCAAAGCCTTAGGGCGCATTGAGAAGGAGAAAGGCCGGAAGGTCAAGTTCCCAGAGCTGCGGCTCAAATCCCAGGTGCATATTCGAACACCTAGTGGATCGGACGGGACTGGAGATGAGTCGCTCACAGAAAGCGCTCAAGCTGTTTGCGGCAAAAGTCCGCCAAGGCCGGAAGGTCATGATTGGAGCCCCCGGAGACCACCACTACCTGAGTGGGGACCCGGAGAAAGTTCTCGAGTGCTGGAATTTATTCCAGACACTGACGATCCGTATAGCCGGCAACCCCCGTGCCGTGCGAGGTGGACAAAGTTCCATAGCGATCGTCTAGAGGATCTCGATGAAGGTTGGCAGATGGCCGCAGAATGTTTTGGGGAACGGTTGACCACCGCCAGACTGATCCGAATTCAGAGGTGGTATGGTCCGGGTATGGCAAAACAAATTGCCAAAGAGGACCCAAATTGGCCAGAAAAATGGCCTTTGCGCTCAGACATATTCCAGAACCATGGGACTTGAGCGATGGGAGTCCAGAGAGACCAGACCCTAATGATCCCCACGAGCGGTGGGAGGAGATCTCGGAATTGTCGTTCTCGTCATGTGCTTCTCCTTTGCCGGGTGATATGTCAACCCGTGCACAAGTGCATAGAATGGAGAAGGAGAGACGACGGATTCGTAACCGAGATCGTTTTGCTCGTGCAAAGAAGTTGGACGAGAGAAAGGCTCGAAAGGCCAGTCAGCGTAGGGAGCTGAAAGCCGTCAGGCGTGAAAGGGATAAACAGTTGAATCCCGATAAGTATGAGCAAAAGCGAGCTCATAAGCGCCGACGAAAGGCTGAGATCAGGCGGTTTTTCTCCGCAGGAGGCAGCCAAAAGGCGCAGCGCCTAGAGGTACAGCCCAAGGCTGATGAGCTGGATCCAGCCAAACAGGCCAAGGCTTTCGCCAGGATTGCTTCAAAGGAGGGGACCTCCACCCGCTGGGCAGATCAGCTGGACAGCAGCGGAAGTGATAGTGGCGTACGCCACCCCGCTCGCTTTGTCCCTACCCAACCGGAACCGGCATCGCCATCGGTTGTGGTAACCAGCGTTCCTAAGGTGCAAAGGATGCCGGAGAGGGAGACCCCGCCTGGAGAAGCAAAGGCGAAAGAACAGCCTGATAAGGCAAAAGACCCGCCTGCAGAGGCGAGAGTACAGCCTAGAAAGGCAAAGGAGGAATCCAAAGGCCCGCAAAGGCCAGTTTCAGGTAATCATCCTGTTGAACTGTCTTTGCTGCGACCTGTTGTGAAAAATACACAGATGCGTAACCGTGCAGAAATTGGTGATTCTGCTGGTAACGATGAGATTGTGTATCTCGGTTCAGCAGGTGAACCTGCCAGTCCAATTCCCCGGGAAAGACGGGAGACCTATGAGATCCTGCAGAGGCAGGAGGCTGCTTTGCAGAAAGCGAAAGCGGATGCAGAAAAAGCTGCACAGCTGCACTCCATCATAGGAGATGAGGATTATGCAGCATTTCTGCAGCTTCAAGAAGCAAAGCAGATTTCTCATGGACGGCAGGAAATTGCCTACAAACCGGCGAAACCGGGGCCTGGATACCAGGAACGCCGCGCCCAGCAAATGGCGGCCGATCAAAGTGGACGTGCTAAGGTGCCGCACGAGGCTGCAAAGCCCACCCCTGTGATGCGTGCCCCTGTCATACAGGACACGAGGGGCTTTTGGGATACGCTGGGTGCCTTTCATGACACTCATGGAGGGGTATACTTTAAGGGGTATTATCATCCCCGTGGAGGCCATGCCCCGTACAGGGCCCAAGTCCCAAGGGACGCCCTCCAACGTATACCCGGGAAGCTGCGTGGCCTCTTTGATGCGCAGCAGACGGCACTGGGTATATATGTGCTAGAGGGTCAGGAAGCAGCCATGGAATGGCAGGCCATCCAGAGAACTGGCCGAAAAGTCCCTGAAGAGGGATCGGTGCAAATGCCCCCGGGACCATCGATGCAGGCAGGTCCCTCCACACCGGCTCGTCCAGTGGCTCAGCCATAAATGGCGCCAAGACAGCCGGTGCGGCCTTATACAATGGGGCAGGCTGGACAGCGGACATCACAGCCTCCTGTGCAAACGACGCAGCAAAAGATTCAAAGGCTGCAAGAGATGTCTCCATTTGCGCCGGAGTCAGCTGTGTATCCGCCAGTTCGGTATTATCAGCCCGGGAGGGCATACCAACCCGGAAGGGTACCGCAGGCGGAGATCGCCCCAAGACAAGAGGAATACTCAACACCCGCTTACAGTGGATCATCCCATCCATCCGGATTGGGAGGTTACGAGAGGGTGTACGAGTACCCGCCCAGTCATTTCCAGACCCAGGAACCTCCACATGAGGAATTTCTGTTTGGGCTGGAGGTTGATCAGGCTGTTGAGCCACATCGGGCGGAAATGGGGCCTCCACCGCCTCCGGAGGGGTACAATCCCCAAGGGCCGGGTTATACCGGTCAAGCCTATTTGGCAGCGGCGCAGGAGATTCCATATGCGCCAGCTTATTACGAACCCGGAAGGGAAGCTCAGGTGAGCATGAACATGCCTAAGATGAACAGTCAGGGCATGAAACCCCCAAAATGGAATGAAGATAAACAGGCCTTAACCAAGTGGTTACAAGAAATCATCATGTATTTCAAAACCACTATGGCACCCCGAACACAATGGGGGTGGATAGCACTGAATACTCTTGAAGAGTCAGTGAAACACGGCCTACTAGCCCAGTTGGGACACATATGGGGGATAACAATTGATGCAAAAGTGCTCTCACAGCCAGATTTTCAACTGTCATGGGAACAGTTTAAGTATGGCATGGAGACACTTTATGATCATAAATGTTCCGACTTCGAAATTTGGTCGGAAATAGCAGCCTTTACAAGGGCAGGGACCTCGGGTCCCGATACAATCAAATAGATGCAGCTCTTGGAACAAATGTTTCTCAAATGTGAGAACGAACTTGATGATTTTTCCAAGTTGCATGCATTGTATACTGGACTCCATCCAGATATTAAGAGGAAATGCCTCTTAAATAAAGATGATGAGCAATGGACCACTTATGCCAGCCTGAGGGCACATTTATATAAAGTGGGACCAACATATGACCAAGAATACAAGGCATATGGCTCTCGTCGCAATGAAAGCCGGGATGGCAAACCGCACACGAGTAATCGTCTTGCTCCTAACAGAGTTATTCAAAAATACCACGCATTGAAAGTGGATCGTCATGGCAAACCAGTTTTGAATAACAGACCGAGAGGTCAAGGAGGGACGACTTACAAAAGTTCTCGTGTTGCTATGAAAATGCAGCCGCAGGCTTCGCATGGGGAGCGGAACTACGAGCCGCTGGCCGATATCCGCGACCCAATGGAAGAAAAGATTGTCACCAACAGTGCGCAATTACGCGACACAACGTTGGAAGTCTTGAAGCGGGCTGGACGCTGTTATAAGTGCTTCAAGCCCTACTCAGCTGACCATCCTCGAGAATGCGAAGGGCGTGGAATACTCCCGCAGATGCCGGTGAGTCCCGCTCGCAAACGCGTGTCAGCGTTACATGCTTCCACCAACCTGTGTTTGGCAATGCGAAAGCATAATATCACCAGTGTGAAACTGCGAACTGCACCGATGGATGTGCGCATGAATGCAGCACCGGTGATTCCTGTTCCGAAAGTGCGAGCTGCACAAGTTGCTATGAATCGTGTGATGAAATTGTCTCACACACCGACGCAGCCGGACAGGACCAAAAAGGGTCCTCGCAGGGACCTCGATCGTTCTGATCGCATGTTGCATCCTACGCATTTTCAGCACATTCAATCACTGACTGCATATCGTTTCACACTCGATGCATGTGCCAACCCCAATGGGGATAATGCACTTTGCGAACGATATTGCTCATGAGCCGAAAGTTTCCTACGGAAACCACTCGCTCATGAGTTTGCGTGGATTAATCCACCTTTCCAAAATGCAGCGTCATTCTTGGATCATTACTTTGCTGAAAGAGCAAAAGCTCCTACACAAGTAGGCGCATGTATATTACTGCCTGCATGGCGAACGTTTATGGACGATCTCCGGTTGCGCACCTTGCGCATTCTGGTACATTACCCAAAGGGTACCCGGTTGTTTACACAACCGCAGACTGATCGTCCTGGTCGCAAGGAAATGCCTGGCATTCCTTGGCCTGTGAACGTATATTACCAACCCTTTGTGGGTTCAGCGGAACACCGCATCAGAGGGGTCTCACAAGACCAGCCTCGTTTGACGTTTACCGGCCAGGTCGGGCACCAGCCCGCCTCCATTCTCTTTGATACCGGGGCGACTGGCACCGCGTACATCAACCCGACTTGTTGTCGTCGGTTAGGCTTAACGCCCCGTTCGCCTCATGCACTGTCTAATCGACAGCTTCGTCGCATTAATCGCCTTTGCCGTCTGGCACGTGCGACGCGACGTATTGTGGATCCCACGGAGTTCTCCACACCTCCACGTGTGGATGATCCTCACATGGAAAATGAAGTGCTTTTAGCGGATGGGACATCCCTCCCATCTTTGGGGGTTGTCGATGTCCCCTTGACCATTCAAGGCTACAAGGACACAGTCCGTTGCCTGGTCATTGACCTTTCTGACGATTATGACATTATCCTCGGCGACAATTGGCTCTATGAGCATGCCGGTGTCATTGATTATCGTCATGGTCATATCCGTGTCGTTTCTCGTGGACGTGAGATTACTCTTCGTAGTACTCCCCGTTCCACTGTTTCTCCTTCCTTACCGGCCCGCCGGTTGTGTCATTTGTGTTCGCTGGGTTTTGCTCGTCGAGCCTACCAGCGTGGTTCTCCATTGCGCTTGGTTTTGGTTCGCCGGGTCGGCGACCTCCCTGAGGGGGACGCACCAGGCTCTTTGGCCACATCAGGTCGGGAGACCACAACTTATGCTGTTCCACCAGCACAGATCACAGCCCTCTTGGAGGAGTATAAAGATCTGTTCCCCGATGAACTCCCTGAGGGATTACCTCCAGACAGAGGAGTGTCATTAACTATCCCATTGGAGGAAGGGACCAAACCGGTTAAGCGACCAGCTTTCCGGTACAGCCCGAAGGAAATGGAGGAGATTCGATCACAGGTGGATTACCTGTTGAGGAAAGGTCTGATTACGGAAAGCAGTAGTCCTTTTGGGGCCCCTGTACTTTTCGTTCCTAAGCCAGATGGCAGCCTCCGAATGTGTATTGATTACCGGGCATTGAACAAAGCCACTATCAAGAATAAGTGGCCGATCCCGAGAATAGATACCCTATTGGATCAACTGCAAGGAGCTAAGGTGTTCTCGGCTATTGACTTGCAGCAGGGGTACTACCAATTACGGATCGATAAGGCAGATTGTGCCAAAACGGCGTTTGTTACGCCATTGGGCTTGTACGAGTTCAAAGTACTTCCCTTTGGACTTGCGAATGCCCCTGCGATATTCCAGCAGACGATGCACCATATATTTGGTGATCAACTTGGCAAACACGCCCTAGTTTACTTGGACGATATCTTGGTGTTTAGCCGAACTGCTGAAGAACACATACAACACCTTCGGCAGGTGTTAGAAGTGTTACGACAGCAAAAGTTATACTGTCGAATGCACAAGTGTCAGTTCAATAAGGAGGAGATCTCCTACCTGTGACACATCGTGTCTCAAGAAGGAATTCGCCCAGATCCCGAAGGGATTGAAAAGGTGAAGAACTGGCCTGTACCTCAGTGCGTGAAGCACGTACAGTAGTTCCTCGGACTGGCAAATTACTTTCTAAAGTTCATTCAGGGCTATTCGAAAATGGCGACTCCATTGACAGACTTGACCAAACAGAATGGCAAGTGGGAATGGACGTCGAAATGTCAGTCAACATTTGAGCACATCAAGGAGTGTTTGACCACGGCTCCTTTGCTCAAAATGCCAGATCCTGAGAGACCATTTGAGGTCATCGCCGATGCCTCACAAACTGCTGTGGGGGCGGTCCTGATGCGGGACAATCACCCTATTTGTTATGCGAGTCGAAAGTTCCTCCCAGCGGAGTTGAACTACAGCGTGACAGACCAGGAAGCTTTAGCTTCGGTCCATGCTGTCCAGTTGTGGAGATGTTACCTTAAAGGAACATGCTTCAAACTGGTAACGGATCACTGTCCGTTGACCTACCTTAAGTCACAACCACAACTGAGCCGCAGACAGGCCAGGTGGTCAGAAATCTTACAACAGTTTGACTTTGACTGGGAATACCGCCCAGGGCGAAAGAATGTGGCTGATCCACTCTCTCGCATTCCTCCATCGCCCGATGAGCAGGAGGTTAAGAGGAAAAGTCAACTAGTTGTATGTGGCTTAAGAGTAAAACATAAGCGGGGCAGCCAAAAAGAGGCAACTGAAACGGTAGAGGCCAAAGATCTAGCCTCCAGGATCCGTCAGGCCTATGGCGAGGATCCCCAGCTTGCGTCTGTTAGACAGCAGCAAGATATGCGCTGTACAGACGGGTTGTGGCTGCGAGGCACTCAGGTGTATATCCCTGAGTTGCCCAGTCTGCGGACTGAGATCTGCCAGTTGGCTCATGACCATCCAAGTGCAGGGCACTTTGGTCAAGCCAAGACCCTGGACTTGGTCCAGCGGCATTACTGGTGGCCAGGAATGCGACGAGAAGTACACCAGTACGTCGATACTTGCCTGGTTTGTCAACAGGTTAAGTACCCTCGTCATAAGACCCCAGGCTTATTACAGCCACTGGGCATTCCTGAGGAGCCATTGACAGAGTTGTCCATGGACTTCATTACACAACTGCCAAAAACTAAGGGAGGTCATGATGCTATCGTCGTGTTCGTCGATAGACTGACCAAAATGGTCCGCCGCGCAGCTACGACCACCGAGCTCTCCGCAGAAGGAGCAGCTGACCTGTTGGTGCAGAATGTGATAAGGCACCACGGCCTCCCCTCTCAGATAGTGTCCGACAGAGACGTTCGGTTCACTTCCAGGTTTTACCGGTACCTGGCCGAGAGGTGGAAGATCCAACTCAACATGAGCACTGCGTACCATCCACAGACGGATGGCCAGACCGAAGTCATGAATCGGGTTCTGGAGGATTACTTACGCAGTTATACGCGTTCTGACCATGACGCGTGGGATGAACTGTTAGCCATGGCCGAGTTTGCAATGAACAACTCGAAAAACAGTTCCACCCAAGAAACCCCGTTCTATCGGAATTACGGGAGGCACCCAAAGAGTCCCTTAGCTCTTGGTGTGCAAATTCGGAAGCCATTAAAGGGCTATGACAATCCGAATGCCCGCGGCTTGGCAGTGGCCATTGAAAGGGCGCAGCAGCCTTATTTGAGGCAATCTGGTACGCCCCTCGTGGAGGGATTACCAGCAGTGACACGATTTGATCACCGTGTCCAATCAGCGCTGAAAGAGGCCAGGGCGTGCTTAGAGAAAGCACGAGATAGGCAGTCAAAGCATGCTGACCGCCATCGAAGAGAGGTGTCGATTAGTAAAGGAGATGACGTCCTCCTTTCGACACAGCATATTACTCTCAAACACCCTGGGACTCGAAAACTATTACCGAGGTGGATTGGGCCCTTCACCATCCTCGACCGGATAGGTTCTGTCGCATATCGACTAGAACTCCCGGAAAGCATGCATAGGATACATCCAGTATTTCATGTATCAAAGATTAAGCCTTATAAGGCAAGTGGCAGAGTACAGCCACCCCCAGTACCTATCGAGATCGAAGGTGAACTCGAGTATGAAGTTGAACGTATCCTTGATAAAAGGATTAAAAAGCGTGGGAGACGCAAAAACTATGTTGAGTACCTTGTCAAATGGCTGGGATATGGACATGAGCATAACAGCTGGGAATCAGCAAAGTCAGTTGCAAATGCACAGGAATTGGTTCAAGTATTTGAAAATGGCAGAACACCTGTGATGCGAATGCAAACTGCATGAAGTACGGGATGTACATACCGAAACATGCTCATGTGTGCTTATGCTTTTGACAGGTTCTCTTGCGCTGGGCCCAGAAAAACACTGGGTATACTGCCCCCCGTGCAAGGTCGCAGTTTGGACACATGAACGCCATGTCCGTCGCGATCCTCAACGGGGAGAGGTTGGACACCGCCGACCCCTACGTGCCATTTCCCCGTGCGCCTGGGCGTGCACGCAGACGTGGGCGACGGCGGGGTGCCGCACCGGGCCGATCTGTACCGGCGTGGGCTTTTGGTGGTACTCGGCATCGTGGTCGCCGATGAAAGGCCGGGAGGTCAAACATTTCCAGCCACTTGGCTGAGGAAGAGTTTTAATGAGGGTTGTCAAGGCCGGGACGGTCATGTAAAACAACCACTCTTTCTCTTCATCCAAAATTGTTTTGTGTGTTGTGTTTTGTTAACTGGGCATGTGGCAAATCGCACAGCCAGTTCCACCAACATACATACAATGTTTCTGCTCCCGTATTCACTTATATTGGGATGAGGACGCCCCTCTCCCTGAGGGGGACGAATGTTACGCGCACCAGCCTGATGTGGGAGACGTCCTACTAATGGCCCTTGGTGTGGGGGACGCCCTGCCCAAGGCACGTACTATTCCTCACCCAATGTAACCTTTATCCATATTATGATACGGGAGTAGGAGGGGTGGTCCCGCCTAGGTGCCCTGTAAGGACCTAGGTGCCCGGCGAGGCGGGTCCGCGGCTCAAAGAGGGCAGGAACCCCACACCCACATCCTATACGTAACACGGAGGGATTGGCCCTCTGTGACGTGGATCCTTGGGGTTAGGCAGTTATTGACGTTTTCTAAAGTGGGAATTATGTAATTGGCTAAATGGCCTTTTTGTGGGTGTTTTTTAGAGCTTCTTGGTTCCAACGAGCTTTTAAATACCCGATTCCGTTAAGAAACGGCGAAGATATGGCCTCCTGAAGTCGTAGTACTTAGGGCCAGGGGGTCGGGTGTTAGATGCTTGGAATTAGAGGACATTAGGTAGATCGTAGGTGAACGGTGGACGGTGACGATGTGCCTTGACGCGCACTGTGTTGTCTTGTCTTGATGTGACCATAATGGACCCGCGATCGGGCATTGCACATGCGATATGTGCGCGCGCATGCAGTGAATCATTGTAACATTTTTGGCCCACTCTCTGGCCTCCCGCGAGCCAGCAAACCACTGCCTCGCTGCGCCGCCACCTCTCGCCGACAGCAGGCTCCGGGGATTGATCCCCGTCGAGCATTGGGCCCACCGCGCGATCGCCTAATCGACTGCCCCGATTACGCCCACCATCCGAGATGGAGAGGCCAGCCGACCTCCAACGGCTATGCTGCAGGGCAGGGCGACCCCAGAGCCTCCGGAAACCAGCGGCTACCGATGGGCCGCAACACCCTCGCTACGTTGCGGGGACAAGCCTTCTCCGGAGTTGTTGCAGAGGCTCTTGTGACATTGTTGCTTGGAATGAGCTTCCACGTTTAGGATGCTTAGTTGGACAGGGTTACGAGAGCGTGTCTCTGATGGTGCCGCCCATTCTGGGTCCCCGTTGCCATAGTTCGAAGGCCGATACTGTCCTACAGGCCTCTTTGCTCATACGATTCTCTGTCCACGGGGCAAGGCTCCCCCGTACTGGAGTCCCACGCCGTGGTATTCTGGGCCTCACGGGGCACTAGCTTGTCGCAATTGATGGGCACATTATTGAACCATGATGGGCTCATTATTGGTGACCCGAGCAACACTTTGTGACAGGAACATCTGGTTTGAATTTATAGCAACATGGAAGTTTCGGTTTTGTGATTTCTTCCCCGAGGATGGAAAACATCCCAGCATTAATGTTGAAATGGGTCGGCGTTGTCCGCTCGCCCTCGTGGGCTAATTGGCCAGCAGCCCCTTGTCCGGGGCGAATTGAACAGGCGAACACGACACAAGTTCGTTGACATTGCAATTTAGGCCTTCTCACGGCGGCCCACACTCTGACGTGTCAGGGCGGCCCCGCTCCCCACCCGTCGCCGGCCGGCACCTTTACCAATTGCCCCGCGCCCTCACAAGGGCCCAAACGTGGGTTTGCCGTCGCCCGGCTTATTTACGCACCGGGGGTATTGACGGCAGCGGGGGGCTGCAGGGCGGCACGGGCGGCGGCAGCGGTGCGGGAGAGGCGGCGCGAGGAGAGGCGGGCGCATATCCCCGGCGCCACCGCGCGCCTTGAGGGCGGTGCACATGTCGGACGCGGAGTTGATCGAGCAGCTGAGGGCAAAGGTGGTGGCCCTGAGATCGCCGCGCGGAGCATCGCGGGGCCACCGCGAGGGCACAGATTCGTGCTCGACGACGAGGTGCGTTGCGCGGGGCGCCCCGGGGCCGCCGGACCGAGTCAGCGGGATCGGCGATTTTGTTTCCGGGCGGCGATGGAAGGCCGGCCGGCCAGCGGGCTGGGCCCCCCTGGGAGCCTTCCCGGCTGGATCTGCGGGGTGATCGGCAAATGCCGCGCCGTGCTGTGGCGAGATTTGGGAATCAAGTGTGGGGTGGATGCCCATCTGGGACTTGGGCCCCCTGCCCGTGGGCCATTCGCCACGCTTGCGCTCCGCGACGATCTCGCATATTTTCTACCTGGTCGCGCGATCTCCCTCCGGCACTCGGCGGGCGTCCGCGGCTCCTCGCTGCGCACCGCTCCGAACAGGACCGGATACCATTGCCGCCATTCTCAGCGCCCACTTATTTTTCCCTGCATCGACAATTCCCGTCAATGGGTGCCCTCGCGGGCGCTGCCGTCTGATCGGCGATCGGCCCTCTAACCCCGGTGACCTGGCGCGCAGCAAGGATAGCTCGAAGCTGAACAGCGGGCACGGGCACGGCCTGGCCCGCACGCCCAGCCAGGAGGCAGATGCCGCGATGGTGGTCAATGTGGGCGGGGTGAAGTACACGACCACCGTGGCCACCCTCAAGGCCGTCGAGTCGTCCTACTTCTCGCTCATGCTGAATGGGCTGTGGGAGCCCGCGCGCACGCGGGGAGGGGACATCTTCGTCGACAGGAACGGAGAGGTGCGGGCCAGCTAGAATCCAAATTGAAATTCACGGGATTGCGGTGGGGCCACTGGGTGGCGCCCGTTTCTAATCGCCGCGGCGCGGGCAGGGTAGCACGGATGGGCGCAACTGCGTAGCGGCATGGTGCGTGGACGACTGATTGGATATTATTTGGGGGGGGGATGTTTGTTGTTGTTCGATTGCAGTGGTGTGTCGCGTGCCACGGTTTGGCGTGGTCGTCGCCTGCCGGGCGCTTCAAGGGCCGGTGGCTGTCCATGTACGCAGCGCCACCCGCTGTGACTGCAGTGCTGGGTTGCGCTTTCAAAGTCTGCGCCGCACACTGAGGCCGCGCCGTGGTTTTCGCGCAGCTGTTCGGCTACATCCTGGAGCACCTGCGGGGCCAGTGCCACAGGGAGCCGGACACGTTTCAGCTGCCCGACGACCTGGACACGTTGAAGGCCCTACTCAGAGAGGCGGAGTTCTATCGCCTGCCTGCACTTGTTTCCAGACTGAACAAGAGAAAAGAGGTGGGTGCCAAAGACACGCACCTGTCAATAAGCAATGGGCCCAAAAATGGGCGGCTGCTCGGGAGCTCATGGCTTGTTTTTGCACTCTTGTTGTTCTGTCTTGATGTTACTGTGGCATTAACTCAACCTGACAAAACACTGGACCGACAGAAGCGGCAGTCGTCAGCACAGCATACATGTGAGCATCCAGTGGTGCAGACAAGGCACACGAAATGGAGGAACGGCTTCAAGGCATTGCTGGATTGACAGTGATGAAAGCATCGGCAATTGCCCCTTGCTTTTCAATGCCACCACTTCATGGGAGCATGGACTTCATCAGTGATCAAGAAGTTGAGGAATTGAAATCCAATTAGCAGTTTATCACCTTACCAGAATTGGCATACTGTGATGTTGTGAATTCCTCAGGTGAATTTCCTGCCATTCAGTGCACTGGATGGGGGAAGACCACTGTGTCTGACTAGCCCATTCTATTAGAGAGTTGGAGCTGTGCATTGAGTATTCTGCTTTTGCTATTGCTGCGATTCGAATTCCCTGGTGAGTACCTGAACAGGATGTGTCCTTCTCACCCCAACCAGGGGCCTTTTAGGTTGCTCTGAACTGTTCTTTTGTCAAGTCCAAATATCGTCGTTTGACGGCGACCTTTCACTGCTGTAATCAGGAGATGATGGATGCCAAAGACCGGAGTGATACTGAGACAGACATTCATACTGGCCATGAGAGCATCGATCCACTACCCCGTGTGGAGCTGGACATTGCATACAGCGCCATAAGCAGTCCCCACTGCCAATTTACAGAGGTAAGCCTTGGACCCAAAAGATGCTCTGATTGGATCCAGTCAGCTGATTGACTGGCATTTGGCAGTTTACGTTTCTGTCCAGATATTGAGGAATAGTGCCCATTCACCCCAGTCTCAAAGCATCTGACTTTCTCGTAGTTCTTCTGGTGCTTTTTGGTCATTTTGATCAATGCACCATAGTAGTATTCTATCCTAGTGCCCAGGGTGAATGAAAGCAGGTGGAATGGAAGGAGAGTCACCTGTGGGTATGGCTGACTTGGCACTATACGTTCTGCAGGAAGGGTTACGTGACCTGACAATGCGTGTCAACTATCAGATTCTGCAGAAAGGCCAGGATGGGTTCAGAGTAAGGGTAAGTGGGGTTGAGGTGTTGGTGGCTGTGCAAGTCAGTACCTGCAAGCTGCAGTGTTTGCTATGCAACCTTTTGTTTCCTTGGCAGAGGGCGTTGTGTTGTGTTGCAGACAGTCACACTGTATTTTGTCGGGCACAAACAGTGTTGGAACTGCATGCACCCATTTATCTTGAACCCCAGTTGCGCTCCCTGGTTCTGCAACAACTGCTCGATACTGCACAGCTCTGGCTGTGACCTGCAGCCTAAAGTCTATCCATGCCTATCCAGCACGGTGTACCAGTCCTTCTGAAATCCAAATGTGCTGTGCCTCAGGACGTCAGCTCAAGGGTGCACCTCAACCCAAACGACCCGATGATGCCATACAGCATGACGTGCACAGCTGTCCTGGTTCGGGAGAAGAACCTAATGGAGTCCAATGGCCGCACTGCTGCTTCAGCTGCCCATCGTGTGAGGGGTCAGTCACCAGGCCCCCTCATTCTGCACCACCCCCAACCACAACTTGCTGTTGGGCGCCGGCCCTCCCCTGTGCATTCCCCAAGACCAGAGCTTGGCCGATACAGGCTTGAGGCCAGTGCGCTGGTGCACCCGGCAGATGACAGGCTGTGGTGCCACCAGGTTGCTACCAGCCCCCCCCCTGAACCTGTGTCCGACCCTCTGCAACAAGTAACAGAGGCCAGGCTGCGACTGCAGGCACTGGTTGCTGAGCATGCCTCCAAGGGAAGCCAGGCTTCCACCAGAGGACCAGCCGACGATCATGCTGCCTCCCGTCGATCCTCGGGTGCTGTAGTGGACCACTCCTTGAACCCACCTGTTGGTGCCATGGATGCACCAGCTGTACCCAGCCCGCTGGTGCTGCGCTCTCGGGAGCATTCCTCGATCAATGAGCCTACGAATCAAAGCAGCTCTCCTTTGGCTGGGCTGGAGCAGGACCCCATGATTGGGGTCTACAGTGGTGAAGTGCGGCGGATCATGGGCATCCCTCAAGCCCCCGGCTGCCAGTCAAACCCACCGCTGCTGACCGATGCCACTGAGGTTCACGGCCCACTTGAAAGTCTGCACGCCAGCGAAAGCACAGACATGGACCGGGACATGGCCATGCTGGGAGGTTGCACTGCAGAGGAGCGTATTGTGCAGGAGGCGGGGGTGCAAGGGGAGGTGCCAGTGGCAGAGAACGATGTGTGCACAGGCCTAGCGAGCCATGCATGTGAGGACATTGTTTGTGGCGACGGGCCTGAATCAGTCAGCAGCTGCTCTGAGAGTGGCCCTGACCAGGGCAGTGCTCCAGAGACAATGGCTATAGGAGAAGCAGCTTGCCAGATGGATGCTGGTGAGCCTGTTTGTCCTGAGAGTGGCTGTGACCAGGACAGCGCCCCACAGGTGAAGGCTGTGGGAGAAATAGCATGCAAGATAGATGCTGGTGGCCTGGTTTGCTCTGAGAGCGGTGGTGACCAGCACATTGCTCCAGAGGCGATCGTGGTAGGAGGAATGGCAGGCCTGATAGATGCTGGTGAGTCTGTGGTGCATGCAGCCCCAGCTGGCCAAGCCGATTCAGCAGGTCCAGAGAGTCCGATCAGAAGTGATGGTGTACATGAACCGCCTGCCACAACTATTGCTGATTTCTCTTATAATGCTGGTGAACTGGAGGAGGTTCTGCACGACTCTCAGCCAAGCCTGCATGTGGGGGCACTGCAGCCCCCGGTTTGCGAACAGCCCTTGGATGATCGTGCCAGTGTCCAGCAAAGTGACAACAACGAGAGCACAGAGGCCGACAGTGGTGTGGCGAGCGATGGGCAGAACTCAGGACAATGCAGTGGTGGCATTGATGATAGCTTGCTGAATGCCAGTATGGGCCTCACCACCGGGGCTTGTATTGAATGTGAAGGCAATGATGTCAAAGCCATCGGCCGCGTGGACGCGAATGAGGCTTTCTGCAGTGCAGGGGCAGAAAAATTAGATGACACAGTGAAATTGGGGGACATAGCAGGGGAGCCGGTTGATGGTAGACAAGATGCAACCGATGCACTCCAGAATGGACCATCCGACGTTGATTGCGCAGGGGAGAATGGTGCTGTGGATTCGTACGTTGATGATGCGGTTGAGAACAGGGAGATCACTACAGAAGTGCCAACTGGCACCACAGAGGGAGCTGAGGATGTGCCCCAGACTGTGGCTTGTTGGGATGGTACGGGTGCAAGAGACAGTGGGCATGATGTTAACAATTCTGAATGGCAATTGCAGCGGGAGGAACCTGACTTGGTGGGCGAGGCCATCATCCATCAACCTCCCACCCCAGATCGTGAGGCAAGAAAGCGACAAGTTCAAGCACGTGACGTGGATGCACCAGGGGATGCACCAGCAGATGTATCCTCTCCCCAATTCTCAGGTGCACCACCAGAGGGTGACCCAGGTGCGCTTGGCCTTCCCAACGCCCACCCAGCTGAGGAGAAAGCTGGCAGCCAAGGGAGTTCAGGGGTTGATGGCAGACCAGGAGCTGTGCCTGGTTCATATGCGAGTGCTTCCTCAGACCCCACCTCTTTGGGGGATTTCCCAAAGGGGTCCCTTGCACCGCCCATGCGAGCAAACGCCAGCATTGCAAAGATACCTGGCCCATCCAGGGGCCTCCCTCCGCCGTCAAAGTTCAGCCGATACCAGAGTGCACGTCAGGAGGGGGCTGTGAGTGGTGATCAGCCTGGCGCTGGACCAAGGCCTGCCCCACTCTTTGCCGTGCCCCACAGGTCGGCCACCTCGCCCCCCCTGCTGCAGGACAGGATTGCCAGCAGTGCGAAAGCTCGCTCACGCATCCCCAACCTCAACTTGGCTCCCATGACTGCGGCGGCAGGCAGGGAGAGGGCGCACATGGTGGGACGCAGGCCGGTTTTGGGTGAAGAACAGGGCCAGGGGGTGGCCAAGGGGGGGCTGCAGAAAGGCCCAGGCGCTCCTGCCAAGCGGTCTGGACTTGTGAGGCCAGGCGCAGCTGCATCGGGCCTCACCAGGCACGCTCCTGGCACAGCCGCGCAGCGCCTCGGTGTCCGTGGTCACCGCCCATCGGGTTCACAAACTACGGGACAGCGGTGAGCCCTCTGGGACTCGTGTGTTACTGCATTGGCAAGGTGTTGTTGCTCTGTGTCGTGTGCTGATTGCAGTGTGAGTGACAGTCCCCCTAATATTATCTCGTAACGTCAATCTGTGCGTGGGTTGTCGGTGTAGTGTGGCTAGTGCGGGATTGTTTTTTTTTTAATTTGAGCACGAGGGGCACTTGCCCTGGACGAAATTGTATTGCACTGAACAAGGGCTTGGGACACGCGCCGGTGGTTCGCAGTTTTGATGCTCACTTCTATTATTGCGGATTGATATTGGATATTGATGTTGCGGACTGAGGACGAACCCTTGCTGGGAGACGAGTGATTCATATGAACAATGCGCTTCAGCGAGACTGTAGAATGCGAGGAAAGGGTGGCCCTGTGCCTGGAATTGTCAACTGTAACCACCCTTGCCTGCAGACCTACACCGGCACAAGGTGTAGGCCAGCAGTGTCGCGAATGCCTCCTCTGCTGTGTGTGGACTTGAGGACTGCTTTTCAGTCCTGGCACAGTCACAGTGAGCGGGGTGTCAGATACACCTGCTGCATCCAAATTGCACAAGTCGTCTGCAGCAGCGGCATCTGCAGGTTCCCTGAGGGCTACTTTTGGCTCGGTGCACCAAGTGGGAACACCACAAGGTGATGGGGGTTCGTCTTGGAAATACACACCACTGTCTGCATCTGCCGAAAGCACAACCAAGGGCTGCCTGTCAGCCCATGATGAGGTACCGGCTTCATCCTACCGCAGGTGCTTGCAACTGCACATGTCCGTTCTTTTGGCACGAATCATATGTGTTGTCCGTGTCCCTAGAGTGCAGTGGCTCTCGCACTGCCTGGTTCCACCACCCGCACGCAGGGGCCTGCTGTTGGCGGCGTCCACGGAGTTCATGCACGGCGGTTCCCCTTCTTTGTACAGCTAAACATGCATTTGCACACAAATGAATCTGCGGGCCAACCGGGAGCAAGCCGGTGGCTGGGCCCCATAATAAGGGAAGAGGCTACTACTGGTATGTCGATCTTGGTGCGATTAGCGTCGATTTCACGCCAAGCTCAGCCCCTCCCCTTCCCCAGCTCATTTGCATTTTTCCTGATGTTTCTCGCTTTCTGGGGTTTTCCATTTGATTTCGTTTGCTGTTGTATCTTCTGGTGAGTATCCTGTGGGTCTGCTTAGCTTGAACACCGCTGGTGAATACTGAGCACGATCTGTGGACCAACAAAAAACCCTGTTGTCCCCAGGCTCCCTCCCATAGTGCTTGAAATATTGGTGGAAAAGGAGGGGTTTCGCCTCGTTACTTTGTAATGCCATCCCCCCCCCCTCCTTAGCATCAATCCTTATGTCAACGCCAGGATGACTCAACAACATTACATAACGACGCTGGGCAACATCAAGGTGTTTTTATGAAACAAAAGAAGCAAAAATTGCGAAGATTATATTGGGCTGGAAAACGGGATGATAAAGGCCACTGCGGTTGATTGGAGCTGCCTTGATGGCTGCCTATTGAGGTATTCTTGCGGCTTCATTCAAGATTGAATGGTTGATGGAGGTTTTGGAACAAGCGGCGGGCTGTTTGGCGCTGGTTAGCAGTGTTTTTGTATGTCTTACCACCTTATGTCGATTTTGTGTCAGTTACATAATCACTTAGCGTCACAGGTCCGCCCCCCCCCCAGCGTCAAATTGACGCTAAGCATACCAAATTCGACATAGTGTCTTCCCTAAGGCTTCGACTGCTGTTATTGAACTCTCAATGTTTGTTCAATCCTCCACTGCAACATGAGACCGTCATAGGATGTCTGTCAGAACAAAGATACACCGTTAGATACCATGTCTTCGATGAGCAATTGAAAGGACGGATAGGCGTCCGATGGTAGTCAAGTTTTGGCATAATTTGCCTCTGTCCGCAGCGCCACACTGCAGTGTATGTCAACTTGCGACAATGAACCTTTTTCCTCCTGTCGCACAAAATCGACTGATGTTGATAGCATTTGGCCAGTAATACCAGTAATATAGTTCGACCGGGGGAAATATTCAGTGGCTTTTGGTATTTCTGGCCGGAGAATGAGCCACTATGGCAACGCACCACATTTTCTGATAGACTTTCTCACACATAAGCCACACTATAGTCATGAGCGAACAGCAACTGTGGCAACAAAATAGGACAACTGTGCCACCGTCTCAGAGCAAACACCTCTCTCGACTTCGCCAGAACAAAGCGACATTGTCGCAAGAACGCTCATTTTCCCACCGGCGCAAAAATACCGTTCACGGTCGCCAGACCACAATTAGTAACCGGTCACACCGCACATTTGCTTCACTCCTGCCCTTTCCTACCAGGTTCCGAGCCCCCAAGAGGCTGGGCTCCCGTTGGCGTCTGGCAACCGCCGCGAGGGGAGGCGTCGCTCCGGCGGCGGTCGGGGCCGCGCTGACCCGGTAATGGTTCAGGTCAGGCGCCACGAACCGCCGCGGACGCTCCCGCTGCGCGGCACCCAAGGATCGGTTCAAAGCGCGCATCTTTGCCCAGCGCGCCCGAACACCACGGACAATATCGAGCCACCCTTCCGCACGCGAGGTGGCAGCCATCGCCTGCAAGGCGCGGGGGCGACGCTCTATCTCTCGAAGGCAATTTGCGTTGGACGTGCTTGGAAGCATTTAGAGCAAAGGACTTTGACGAAGCGCGATTCTTCAAGCAAAAGATTTTAGCGAAGCGGCCGCCCCACAGGTCTACTGCGAGGCGTACTGCAGGCGGCACCATGCCCGGCGGCTGTCCGCGGCCAATGCGGTGCTCGTGGGTGGCCACGCCGCCGCGCTGGCCCTGGCGTGCCTGCTGGCCCACGCGAGCGGGGGCCTTTGGGACGCGACCAGGACGCGCGTGGAGCAGCCGCGGGTGGCTTTCGCGTATGACGCGCTGCTCGTGATGGAGGTAAGTGAGACTTGTTGCACTCCAGGATATAACAGGTCGAGCAAATCATACAGGTCATACACGTCGTATGCTGTCAGTGATGGAGATGAGCGGCGCTCGGCGGCGGTGTTGATGGCTGATGCGGCAGCTTTGGGGGCCGGGGGAACGGCGATGTTTTGGCGTCTGTCGCGGGTTTTGATGGGGAGGGGATGGGCAATCGCCGAGCTTCGCGGATTCGGCCAGTATGATTCCTTTGTTGGCACGAGGCAGGCGCCAATTTTGACTGTGAGAATTGGCAGGCAGATTGTTTGGAGGTTTAGCGGACACAGCAATGCGGCTCTAACAGTGCAATTCAGTCTCCAATATGTCCCCAACTTGTCTCACTCCCTGAATGGGCCTGGCACCGTCGACCTGACACCATTGGCAGTGCTGGAGAAGAAACAAAGACCTCCAGACACAGACAGAAACAGAGACAGAGTCCCATAAATGCAAGGGAGAGGGATCAAGAGGAGCTATGCTGTCCAGGATTGACATTCTGGGCAAACTCTTCTGGCATTCGTTGCCAGATGCATTGTGGCTGTTGGTTTCTGCTCGTGCTCGACAGGAAATAGCTGAATCCTGCAGGTCAGGCAGCATAACAGTATAGCAGTACTACAGAATAACAGGTCTGTCAGGCAACCGATTTTGTCCATCATATCACCCATTCCCTGGTCAACATCCAAGCCAGAGATGCAAACACTCCATGTTAAGAGAAAAGGAGCAACATGTCCATCATTGGGAACGTCTGCCTGAGTATAAGTTGGTAAGACACCACTCAGTGCTGTGGCGTTTTATGTACAGTCCCCCAAGGCAGGGTGACAACACACAACACCATGCAATTTACACCACAAAGAGAGCATGCCCTCATGAGGCTCCATATGTTGATATACTCCATGGATGCTTACTCCTTTGTCCTTCTTGTAACATGGCCAGTGCTGCAAAGCGGGAAAAAGGAACACGGCATGTTCATGATCGTGGGCATGTGCATTTTGTGGGTTGTGGGATTACAGGATTGGTTACCCCATTCCAACCACACAGCAAGAGCCAGCAATTTCAACATAGCAACACAGAGTTCCTGGTGGACATCTGCATTGCACAGCCAACATCGCAAAAGATTCATTGCCACCAGGCACCAGGACTGTGACCTTTTTAGACTGCAAAAGGCTGCCCACAATGATCTCATGAAAGAATCTGCACGAGCCGTGCAGAGGTATAAAGAGTGCGTTTTGGGGCCATGGGCCTGGAGCACTTGGAGATCATCCTCTTGACTCGAATATTGTGACAATTGCTGATGTTGTGCCGGTGTTCTGGAATGGCCCCTGGCCACATCCTTGAGAGAAGACAAGTGATGGTGAGCCTCACAGCTAGGTTGTAGCAACAGAGTGATGTAGGGACCTTTTGCGATCTTTCTGGCACTTCCCCAGTGTCCACTCCTTGGCAAGCCAAACTAACCAGGTGTGCAACAACACAAACCGGGAATCCACTTTCCAAAGGAGGAAATGACCTGGTGACTTGATGTGAGACTGTGAAGGCCACCATGTATGGATGGCTCTGGGCCCCCTCTGCTCACTGGGATAGCTGCCAATGGCCAGAGTGCTGCTTGCATAGCTGCTAATTGCATTGCTCCACAGGGGAGCACAGCTGGCAGCGAAAAGGTGTGGAGTTCATTCCCTGGGATCAGGAGTACATTGGGCTCGAAACTTGTGGCCGCTCATATGCAGGTAAAGCCCTTGGCTTGTCTCTTTGTTGTTTCTCAGCTTGGATATTTGTGCCAGCCTGGGTGCAGAAAGTGACCACGTCACAGAGGGGTCCAAAAGCAAACAGGAAATGACGTTGTTTCCACCCCCCATTCCGGGTAACATGGAGTCTGATCAACTGTGCTGTGCATGCAACACACTCTTTACTGGCAGGAGAACTCCATGGTATAAGACTTCTTTCTGAGGTTGTCTGGCGTTGGACACCAGTGTAGCAACAGTTATTCGTATCTGCAAGCATGTTGCAATAGCCCAAAGCTCTAGAAAATGTAACTGTGCGGAGTGGAATGTAAACTATATTTGACCACAACCCAAACAATCTGTTGCGTACTTTGGTGAAAGCCTCCACCAAAGCAGTGGGTGGTTGGTTTCAGTCAACAACGTATTACAAGCATGGAAGACTTAACTTCCTTGTTAGAATTGTTTTGTCCTTCCTTGTAGACGATGCAAGCTGCAACTTGGACGTTGACTTGTCCAGAAGACTGTTGTACCATTAGTCATACACGTCACAAATGATCAATGGCTCTGTGGCACACAAATCTGTGACTCTGCAGCCTGAAACCATAAGGTCAAATTCATTTGTGTCTGGACATGCGAAGATGATATTCCGTACTTTGTTTTGAGGTGGTTGAAAGTCCACAACCCTCTCCTTGAAAGTTTGCGGCTATTGTGTTGTAAGTTTGGAATGTGACCGAATCAACAAAACACACAAGCAAACTGCGAGGGCAGAACTTAGATGCTCTTTCTCTGGGCCAAGCCTGTGCGGGGCCTGGAGGATTAGGACCCGCTGGCAATACGATGAATGCGGCACAACGCTGTCCCCACCTGGCCATCCAGAACAATGGACAGTTTGCTGTTTGCTCAAGATCATGTCATTGACATAAAAGCTTGCTGTTCAAGGCTTCGGAGCACGACAACAACTTCGACGGGATCACCGATCAGATCACAGTCGACTTGCTGGCCAAAGGCGTCGGCGATGTGCACTCCCTGAAGCTGCTTCTCCAGTTCGATTATCGCTTGGAGGTGTGTGCAACACGTCGGTCCTGCAACCATACTGTTCGTGCAGCTCGCAGCAGTCCGGGGTCGGCTTGCAGCCGCACACCCGTCACGTGGTTTCCCTGTGCACCTGCATTCCACCTGCGCCCCAATGGTGAGCCCGTGGTGCCAGACGACCCGAACTGATTCCCACCGACAGGGCACGCATTTGCTCATCATCACAATTTGCAGGTTGGTATGCGCGCATCCCAAGCATGCACCGTCCAATGTGGAGGCCGAGGCTGGAATGCGACTGCGCGTTTCGGATAATCCGGTGAAGAGTCCTGACGCCTCGTCCATCCTTTGCGCCCAGAATGCCGTCAGGCTGCGCATGAGCTCCCTCGCGTACGTGCACCACTCCTCCCCGGTTCCTGGCTTCTCTTTGTTCACAGACGGCGAGGTGAGATACGCGGTCTCCGGCCCCTCCCACAGCAGCGCAAGGCTGTTATTGGCGTTACTGATTGGCATCGGGGGCGCTGCTCGTGTGATGCACTGTGCGCCATCCAAATGCCACAGCGAAGGGGGGTGAGAAGGTTTTCCACATTTCGGAGTTACACAAGCATTGAAGGCAACAGAACACATCTTGCGATGGCTACCACTCTCGCCCTTCGATGCGCATCAATCTGCCAGTCCTGGAGCCTTTGCTGCCCCTGCTACGTCACGCGGCGGCCTGAACGCCCATTATTGATTCCCAACCGCGGCGCCCTGGGCGCTTTGCAGACGCCTGGGGAGGTATTTGATTATTTGCATCAAATCGAGTCAATGGAGTGACTTGTGCGCTGAGCCGTGCCTGTCCCTACCAGCTTCAACTGTTGCAAAAGAATCCACTTCTCGAGGACTCCATATCTATGGTGTACAGCGAACCCCTTCTGCGGGAGCGTGGCATCAACAACACCGTTTTTCAGGTAATGTGCACCGTCCCTGGCGCTCCACCGGGGAGGCTGCTTGATAGAACATAATCACCTCATCGCCCCTTCACGAGGCGCATGCACCTGCGCACAGGCCCGACTTGGAATGGAATTATTTACCGTGCTGGCGGGAAACGTCAACGGCCAAGCAAGGCGATATCAGGGACACGCCAGAACACAGTATTTCCCTGATGCCTGCAGATGGCCATCTCACAAACAACACTCAAATTTAACTGCTTTTGTGAAATGCCCATTTCGGAGCTGATCGCTACTGGATGTCTGTGAGCCACACCCTCCGCTTGAGAAAATGCTTGTTGGAAAAGTCTGGACAGCGAAGACAGAACGCATTGATGTGGGCGTAGATGAAATTGAGGTGACTGCATAATGCGGCTGTCCATTGGGGTGCATCCCTTGCGCAGGCCGAAGAGGGTTTGGCACTGGAGACCCTGATATCTACCTATTTAGACAGGAACGAGACAACGAAATACAACTATGAGCCTGTGTGGAAGGTAACAAGCTCGTGACATGAGGGCCGCCTCGAGTGCCCACATTGTGCACGCACCTTGGCTGTGATTGCTTTGCCAGCAAACGTCACGTAGCAGTGAAGTCTGAATTCACGTACTGCACAGGATCCTACGCGGTATACTGCGGCACCAGTATCGTCGCCACCAAGTACGATTCGGTAATTTTGGACAGTCGGTAACTCCCATCTGTTTTCACAACTGGCATATCTGTTGCGTTGGCGCGTGTGGGATCCTTAACGTCACGCAGCACCATCCACTAGGTGCCTCTGCGGTGCAATGAAAGCAATCTCATTTGAGCAGCCCATGCCTTGGGAGTTAGCGCAGCAAACATTGAAGAGCATGGCCCTGTTTGAGCAAATTGTTGGCTGCCGATCAGAGCGGATCAACGCAAGAGTTCAGGGCCATCATCAAAATCCGCATCCCATACGGCCAAAAGCTACTGCTGAGGTGAGGTGCATTTCCAGTTGCGGCATTTGAACGCTGCTACTGGCGCGCGAAATTGTACCTGCCACATTCAGCACCGAGCACCACGAGTTCTAGCATTTACCTTTGCAGCGACATTCCCACATTTCATCGACCGCCCTTCAGCGCAAATCAACACGGACGAACATGCTCACTTGGGAGGCAGGTGGATTGGTGCAGCGGCGGATACCACTCGTCCCTCCCACCAGCCTCCTTGCCGTGATGCGTGCGCATACGCCTAGGCTGCAGATTGCAACGTATCCTTCGATGTGTGATCCGTAGTCCCTGTGAAATGAGTGCAGAGAACAGTGCCAAATCTTGGGAAGTTCGTATCCCGCAGCATCCACCCGCAATTTCGCTAAATGGCAAGTTGCAAACGATGCCAACAGTTCATTCGGCGGGGATTGGCACCCGACCACTGCATACATTGTCGTGACGTGTTGTTAACTACTTCCTCCATCCCATATTCAGTGTCCTCCATTTGAAAGACAAAATTCGTTACAAGAAAGGCCTCAAAAGTGCAAAACAAAATCAGAACCAGAAAGATTGGGTCCCCAAGCCCTTAACTACCAATTGTCGAGGAAGAAAGGTCAGTCTCACCCATTGAAGGGCACCCTCGAAATTGCCCTTGGATTCGAAAAAAAATGTGCCCACCGATTCCATTTCCGATGGAGATCCGCACGGTTCTGGGGTCGCTCCCATCCCGGGCAGCCAAGGGAATGCCTTTGCCACTGCCACGGCAAAAGGCGACGCCACTCGCATGGAGTAGCACTGGTCAAAACACGTTCAACGTTGTTTGGATCGTCGTGGCAAAAGGCCATTTTCACAACGTCGATGACGCCGGAAATTGCCGCAACCTTAGATCCAAGATGCAAGGGCATGCAACCAGCGGGATAGGCCAAGATCTAGGATGTTCAAACATAGGCTCTGTGTGCTCTACCACTCCAAGGTATTTGGGTGGCTTTTGCATGGAAAACTTGCCTCGATTGATCTTTGGATCGAGGCCTTCACACGCAGTTTGGCACACGATCCATGAATTGCCATTAGCAACCACCTCTTTTGTGCGGTCCACAATCCATCACCACCTGTCTCGTTTGCCCTCATGAAAGAGACACGGTGTTAGCCACCTAACAATTCTCTTTGTATCTAGCCGTTCGAAATTCCACGGCAAAGCCAATTTTGCCATTCTCATGTCGACAACAATTTCCACAATCGGTTGTTGCTAAATGCGGTGTTGTGCTTTGTCTTCTCTATCACCTAATCAAAGGGGATTTGGAATCACTCTCCATCGTCTTAATGGCACCAACAGAGGACGAAAAGTCTTGGCCCCAAAAATTTATGGCTGGAGGGGAGCTCCGGTCCACTAGGCGGTCTGGACTCCAGGGCGGCACTGAATTTCAGTTGTGAGCTATGGCGAATTGCACGATCAGAGCCTTCAGAGCGCATTTCCTATTGTCGCGCTTCCTTACAAGCCCCACGCCAATCTTATATACGAGCAGCATGGATATTTTGCATGGGCGGCACTGTTTCGTTGCCGCGAAAGCATGCTCCTCAAAACAACAGAAACCGCCATTTTCGCGGAATCGTTTAAAAACGGGTGGGTTTTTGACTAGAGGACCCTTACTACAAAGTACTGACAAATCGTCAATAC
Organism: Ostreobium quekettii; assembly: GCA_905146915.1. Taxonomy (NCBI): domain Eukaryota; kingdom Viridiplantae; phylum Chlorophyta; class Ulvophyceae; order Bryopsidales; family Ostreobiaceae; genus Ostreobium; species Ostreobium quekettii. The sequence continues at coordinate 20,482 of CAJHUC010001291.1, read as the reverse complement.
TTAACGGATTGACGTGAAATTTTGAACGTATATTCTGAAAACGTAGGCACAACTTGGACAAATTTTCATCGAGAAATAAAGAATATGTAATTGGGATGTAACGTGTCAAAGTCATAGAGGACATTTAATATGGGACGGAGGAAGTAATAGATTTACGGATGTCTGCTGACTGAGGTGGTCGTTGTGCCTTGTATGTGGAAGGGTTCGCACCATCGGCATCCTAAAAGCGGGGTGGATGCAAATTCTGTCCCTCTACGTGGTCCTACTTGCGATTCTGGCGATGTGTAGGAGCTTTTTATTCCACAATCGGCTGCTCCACACAAGGGTACTCTCCGACTTGGACCCACCGAAGCAAAGACTTTAGGGGCAGACACATAGGTGTGTAGACTTGGAGGGACTGGAATCGTAGACAGGATCGATTGTCTTCTGCGGGGATCCGCTCCAGGTTTGGAGGGCTGCGTTGCTTGGCTGCCACCACATCAACCGCAATCTTAACAAGCGAAGATTGGGACTACACAACAAATGTCCATGGGAACACGTGCACCTATGCGTAATTCAGAATCACATAGGAGCCTATATAGCGGACAATGTCATGTATTGTGTGTGTTTGCACCAGTTCGAATATTGAATTTGAAATGGTGCAAGGCGCAAATGTAGGAACAAAGAAAAATGGGGACGGTTGTGACAGCGAATGTGAGAACAAACGTGCGTCCTCTTTTGTACATTTCCCCGGTGTATTCGACTCCTGAGAATCCGATAGACGGCCATTCAAACCGCAAATTTTGGGTACATTGTTGAGAGTTGTTTTTCCAGTTTTGGCATTCTGGACGATGTCCAGTTCGCAAATCAGCGGTTTGTTCAAGGCCTTTTGTTTTTAGATGTACAGCTCATCAGCACCCCATCCAAGATATCATAATCATCCCGAGTTCTGTCTGGAGTATGAAGCTCCTGAGCACCTCGCTGCATCACTGGCTCACCTCGACAAATGAACACACCCCACTACCCAGTTGGTTGATGCAGTGACGGAGTGTTTGGTTGTAGTACTTCTTGTGCATGTTACTGAACAATCCGATGTCTGATTCTCATCATTCTTTAATTGCAATACCATCATCCTAATTTAATTGCGATGGCTGATTCTCATCATTCTTTAATTGCATTATCATTTAATTGCATTATCATCATTCTTTAATTGCAAACGTTGGTGCAATTTCTCGAGGGCAGTGGGATCCAACAGCCGCGACCTCGACAAGAATCCTTTCTTGCTTGATTGGGTGCTGACAAGGGCAGCTCGCTTGTATCAAGAATGGATTCTTAAAGTGACATGAATGAGTGTGCGAGTCGTGACGATGCCAGACATATTGTAGGGCGTCTTGTTCCTTCTGGTGGGCATCGGGTACAAGTGCCGTACGCGCTCCAGCTCGCTCTCCGCCGACGTCGTGGGCGGTCCACACGTGTTTAAGCGTGCCGGGACCTCAGCGTGCTCGTGGCTTCCAGAACTCTTTGTGCCGTGACCGAGTTGCCTGCAGAGGCGTCGCGCCAAGGTGGCCTACACCAATGGCGGTGCTTGGGCGGATTGATGCCTGCGCGTCGGTGTCCAAGCGCTTGCTTTGCTTGATTCGCGTGGACGGAGTGCCGGATGTGGATGCCCAAAGAATACTCCGGCGAATGCGGACGCGGGCAACAGGGCTGCCCACCGCGTGGGGTGGGAGGCAGGCTCCGAAATGCCAGGGCAGAGCCCGATCGGAGAAGCCTTTGTGGTGAGCACAACGGTATAATCCCCAGGGGAAAATCGTCCGTCCCGTTGCAGGGGACAAATTGTCCTGCTTGACGGCGATTCATGAGGCCAGTAAGAGGAAGGATAGAGCGCGGCGCGACGGGCGTGTGTCTTATTGAGCGACCGTCGCACGCGCAGCAGTCATCGCACCACACCACTGCTGGCGATGGCCCCCCTCCGTTCCCGAACTGTGCCCCACGCGGCTCCCCGCTCGGCAGCTTTGAAATAGCGAGGTGCAGGAACCCGGGGCAATGCGGGCGCTTCTCGAGGCGTTCTATGGCCGTCGGCAGTTGCAGTTCTGCTCGGCATCAGCGCTGCGGAGCGGCACGTCCGACTTAGTGCCCAGTGTGCCACGGCGGACGACCCAGCTGGTTGGACGTCCACACCGCGGACGCCACCTATCCCCCTCCCTGTCCCCGCCCGTCCCTTTCCGCTCCTGAAGGACACCGAAACCCGGCAACCGGCGACGGCGCCAGGCGCTGAGCGCTGCCACCCAGCGCCACGGCGCACACCGTTCCGCCACGCGCCTTGCATGCCACTTTCCCCTCAACAGCGCCCACAACTTGGCGCACGCACTGTACCCGGCGCGCCGTCCGATACCAGTCTCCGCCGTCGTTCCCTTCCGGCGATTTTTCCCCGCCCCGCCCCCTCGCACCCACCGTGATCTCTCTGTCGGCAACGCCAATCGGCGATTTCCCCAGACGCCGCCGTGAGCCGGAACGCAATCGCGCAGCCGGCGCAGGGCTGGTGGGCCGCCTCCCGTGCTGCTACCCTCCCAACAGCAGCGCTCCTAGGCCCCCTTCCGTCTCAAGAGCCGGAAACGCGCCCCACACGTGCGCGTTCCCCGAAACCGCAAGGATGCTGGCCGGCGGCCCACCAAGCCGCGGACACCCTCCAAGCCACCTACGGTCCTCAACCGACTTCGGTCCCACCGCCGGATGCATGACTGTCCCTCCGTCCCTGCCCGGCCCTTGGACGGCGCGGGCCCCGGGGCCCTAACGACGCCTGGCCATGACTCCGCGCGCCACGCACCGCCGACGCGTCCGCACAAAAATATCTCCCCTGATTGCCGTCGGCCGCAGCAGCACCCGCATCCCCCGCCTTGTCGCCGCGCCACCGCGTCGGCCGCAGCAGCACCCGCATCCCCCGCCTTGTCGCCGCGCCACCGCGCCCCCCAGGCGCCGCCCGCCGCCCCGCCACGGCCGCCGCCCCTCCCCCCCAGCCCCTATCCTGCCAGTGAAAGTGCCCAAAACGCCGTTTGAGAGCTGATTCGATCGCGAGGCCCGTCGAGTCGCTCCCGCTCGCCGTACGAACGAAGTGTCAGGCCGGGACGAGGCCGGGATCATCGAAGGCCGGCCGGAAAGTGACGGAAGCGGTGAGACTCGAACCTCCAACGCCGACTGCGGTGCCGGGCCTCAGCGTTCGCCCGGCCACCCTGCATCGCAGCCGCTGTCGCTCCGGCCGGCCGCGAATGCGGGCATCAGAGTGCGGAGCGGTGTGTCGGCGGCCCTGTCTCGTGCCGTACTGCTTGCGGCATGTTCGCCGGGTGTGGCGCACGACCGCCGATGTCTCCGCATCCGCGCGTCAACCCCCCGGGAATGGCAACTGATGCGCGGCGCTGCGCTGGAGTTCGTGACGCCCGGGGCCATCAACCGCCCCTGCGCCCTGTCCCGCCTCCTCCTGCCCGCCACCGCCGCGGCCGCCGTCCGCGTGCGGCAGGGCGCGGCCGCCAATCCACCCGGTGGGCCTTTCGCTGCTCGGCGCGCGGCGCTCTGCGTTTTGCGCAATACTTCCGAGTCAGCGCCGCAACCGACGCTCCCGCCGCCTGAGCCTGTTGACGACAGGCCGGGCGTGTGGGCCGGCGATGGTTCCAGGCAGCCAACGGTTTGGGCTCCCCTTCAGGAATTGGGCCCTGCAGGCGCCTGGCCCGCATCTTTGCAATCTCCGGAAAACTGGCAGCAGGCCTCCGGGGTCTGAAGCCCTTGTCTGCGCTCGTGGACCAATCACGCTGCGCACAACGCGCAGCGCATATCAGGCCTGCCCGCTCGGAGAGCAACCGAGGCGGCCGCGCGTTCTGTGACCGTCCCATCTTCCTGATTGGAGTGCGGCTGGCAGCGCTGCTTCTGTGCACCTCCTCTGACGATTGCGCGTGCCTGCAGGCCGGAGTCCCAGGAATGCAGCGGGGTGTTCCACAGGGTGGTCACTTTATGCAACAGGGTGAGTCGCATGTGGGCGTCTTGTGCGCTGCTCACGATGGACCGTGGGCGCGAACTGTGGGTGGAGGGCGCCCCATTTCTGCCATGGATGTCACAGCCGAGAGCGCAGCTCTGACTGAGTCGATCTGTCGGCAGGTGATCAGGCCGCTGTCGTGCCCAGTCAGCTGGATGCCGGCGCAAGTTCCTTACTCCAAGGTGTGTCGATGTGGGTGGGTGTGTGGGTGGATGCATGCACACAGCTGATACCTGTCAGCCTTTCCGCATCTGTTTGAGCGGATTCTGGTGGGCAAAACGCAGTTGAGAGAAAAGTTTCGTTGTTCTGGTGCACTGCACGAGGTGGTTTTGGACCATCTTCATTCCTTTGATCGGGTCTGCCAACATATGCGAGGTGCTGACACTGAGGTATGGTATTGTTTTGCACCCAACAGGCAGCGGTTTGGGAGGGGCTTCGAGCTTTAATGCTGGCAGTCCCAGCAGTCACAGTGGTGTCCAAGGAGTGTCCCTTTCCTCGCTGCAGGGCTCTCCTGGGGGTGGTCTGTTGCAAGGTGGGTGCTGGCTTCAGGCAGTGTCAAACGTTTGGCAGTGTTCCTGCTGAAAAGTTGCACCGATTCCAGCAATGCAACCTAAGTTGGACGTCAGTGGATCTGTAGCAACTTTTAAGCTATTGCAGAGAACGCCAACAGCTTGTTGCCGCCACAGAATCTGACATAGAATACATCTCACCACTGTTTGCTCCCTGGTTGTCACATTTGCCCATAATGACCACGTATGTGTGAGTTCAACGTATAGAGGGTGTAGCATGGCAATGGTCAGTTGTGCTTGTAGGCATGAAACTTGCAGTGCTAGTGGTTCTGGATTGAGCTGCCATTTCCAGCAATTTAAAGAGGCCGCTTGGTACTGGCCTCTCCCATTTGTGTTTCAAGGCGCAGCTGTTTCACCATCTGGCTCTGGTGCCAACTGTGTCTGCCATTTGTTTGCCCATCCAGGGTGGGCTGTCTACTTCACAGCCTAGAGCCCAAAGAGTACAAGGTGTATGAGTTGTTCAAAGAATCGCTGGTGGTGTAGCTGTTCAGCAGATTGCATGGTGGTCAGACGCTACACAGCAATGTGTCTCACTGTCATGCTGGTGAATCTGCAGTATTTCCACTTCAGGAAAGTGCAGCTTTCAAGGGGAACTGGCACTCCCACATGCAGGACAAACTTCTCAAGCACAAGGGTGTAAGTGATGTGCCATTGAGGGTTGCCATTTTGCTGTGTTTACACTCCAAGTAAGATGCGCTATCAATTTGATACATGCGCCGGACTATGCCATGCACAGTCATTGTGCCTCTGTGGCGATGCCTGGTGCAATTCCATCAACATCGCTTGTTCCTTTTCTGAGCAGGGTATCGGATGTCGAACGTCGCGAGCCCCGTGACCAGCCCCGGCCTTGCCAACTTGGACAGCCCCTTGGGGATGGGTGTGGGCATCGGCAGCGGTCTGCAGGGCCTGGCCACTGCTGGCCTGCAGTACGGCCTCGGGGGGGGGCTTGGTGGCATGCACCTGGGGGACGGCGGGGCTGCCACCTCGCCCTTGGCCTCAATCAGGAAGGGCGATCAGGGGGGCCAGATGGGGATGATGCCCGGGCTCAGTTTCCAGAGGGGTGGCGCCCCCAACGTGGGAGTGCTGGGCGGGTTGGGCATGTTGGGGAGCGGGCCTTTGACTGATGTCCTGGGGGTTTCTGGTCAGGTGCGGCGGGTGAGGGCGGCCGCTGACACGGAGGCCCAGCCTCACATGGCATTTGTCTCGGCCATCTTTGTTATGCACACTTGGCCAACTGGGGGGCAGCTGGCTTGAAATGCCTCGTTACTGTGCGATAGACTATATCGCCAACGCTGAAGGGTAATTCGCCTCGATTGCTGTCTCATGTGTTGGCATCTGCTGATGTTGCCTCATGGCATTCCAAGCATAGTTTCCACTTTGTCAATGGAGTGTGCATCTGTTTTGCTTTCATCATCTGTTATGCACGCTGCACTTCGTGTAGGACGTTCCGTGTGCTTGCACTTGTTTCCCCAAGCTGGGCAATGCTGGTGACTGTACGAGAACTGTTCTGCACACACAGGGCGCCATGCTGCAGCAGCAGATCGCACAGGCCAACGCAGTGAACGTCGTCAATGCAGCCATCGCACAGCAGCAGCAGCAGCAGCGGCAGCAACAGCAGCAGCAGCAGCAGCAACGCCTGTCGGCTGCACAACAGGTAGCGATGCAGCAGTCCGCAAGCCTGGGAAGGAGCATGCTGTCTGGGCCATCGGGCCTGAGGCTGGGACAAATGGGGATGGTCCAGTCGGATGCTAGCGTTGGGATTGGAAAGGAAGACATCATGCTGCCGCCAGACGCTGCCTCCACGTTGTACGTCGATGGCATACCTGCTGACATATCAAGGCGTGAGTTTGCCCATGTCTTCCGGCCCTACGATGGCTACAAGGTGGGCAATATCACTGATGTGGGGCGATGGCTCTTTCATAATGGTCAAGGTTTTGGTCAGAGTGGATAGCTGCAACGTTGTCTATCGTTTGGAATTGTCTGTCCGGATGAACTCTAAAAGCTGTCATCCACCAGGGTGGATTTTGCCCATCCAACTTATCCCAAGGGGATGCTGTGCTGGAGATGGTTATTCTGGTTGCATGCTGCCATTGTGTTCTAGTCCGTTGAAATTGGCTTCAACGACACTGGGTGATCCCTGTGCACCTGGTAGGCGATGAAGGGCACTTTACATCCAAGAGCATATCTATGTCCTGCAACTGCTCATTTGTCTGCTTGCCACCCGTGTGTCTCCCCATTGTGCTGGGTACTCCAATCCCACAGCTCCCAGGAGACAGAATATTGAAGGTCGGCAGTGTTGCATAGGGCAAACATGCCTGACCACTGTGATGGGTGCTTGAGGTAACCTTGGGTAGGGTATGATGGAGGGATGCGCTTTGGGTATGGGGTAGGGTATGATGGAGGGATGCGCTTTAGGTATGGGGTGAAGCCCTTGGACGTTGCAACGGTGGACTTCTGCGCTATCGTCAGTGCACCCAGCACCATCGTCACCTACATGGTGAAAATTTGCTCAGGACACTTCTGTACAGGCCAGAAGTGGGCGATTGCAGGTTCCAAAACTAACAAGAAATTCATGGCAGGTGGCAAAGGCCATTTCCATGGTCAATGCTATGCACATGTGTTTCAGCATAACTGGCTCTCGTTTTGAAGGAGGGCAGCCCTGGGGTAATGCAAATGTGAGATATTGCGCATTATGGTCACTTTGCAGAAGGGACATGTGGCAGCTGCCGCATTCACAAGCCAGTTGCTTCATGTGGGTCTTTGGCACTGCACTGAGCATAAACCTGTGGGTGTCGCTGTCCCATAATATGGCAATTGTTGTCACAGTGGATTTCGCATGCCATCTTCACCAAGAAGTTAAGCAGCCCTCAAAATAGCTTTCAAAGAATTGGGTACCCCTTGTCTGACTACGTGAACACGTCAGAATCTGAATACCATATAAGAAATCAGTCTCAAAGCTGAAGTTCCTGGTCAGCTTGCTCCCTGCATGGACTTGGTCTTAGCAAGGCGCTGGGCATCCTTGTCCCATTCACGCATATTTTGAACTGTGTCTCAATAGTAGAAGGTATTTTGGAAGTCACTGAGTACGTTGGATAAGCAAACAACGCCCATTGGCACAAATGCAGAAGTCAGTTTGCCTCTGGCTGGTGTGGATGTTGGTCTCCCTGCCAATCAGTCAGTATACATAACTCTGTGCTTCGACACCAATGGCCGCGTCGTTTGTAGCCCAGTGAAAACAAGCCTCAGGTATGCTTCACAACAATGTTGTCTGTGCAACGGCACCTCAGAGGAGAGAAAGTCCCAACCCGTCTGTCACCACCTCACGCTTGCCAGAAATGTGTTGGGCCGCACTGTGTCCATCTCAGCTGCCAGTTGGCTCGATGCTGTAGGGCTCGAGGGTGGTGATAAAGGAGCGGGAGAACGGCAAGTCGATGCAAGTGTACGGCTTCGTGGACTTCAGCACCCCGCAGGAGGCTGCCTACGCCAAGCAGCAGCTGCAGGGCTACCCCATGGACCTCGAGGAGGAGACCACCAACTGTCTCAACATATCATACGCCCGTCCCCTGCGAAACCCCAATGTGGTTAGCAGGAAGGGTCACAAGGCACGTGGAAAGGCCGTGTGACTGGATCCGCCCCAGCCAGGGCCCGCGTTGGGAGGATGTGGGCCCTGAGGGGCGTATCAAGACGCTCTGGTCCGGTCTTCACCGTGGGGGTTTCGCGAGCAGCTAGGCGGGAGGCAACCCTAAAATTGGACCTGCTGCTGCTGCAGCTGCTGCGTGTGCGTGCCCACTGGCGGGGGCAGCGTTCTGGTGCATTGCATCGGTGGATGCACGGCGACCGGTGGATTGGCAGTTGCCGTGGCTGCTGCGACTGCGTTTTTCTTTATTGGTGCTGCCTTGCCATGGGAATGACACCATTGGTCGGCGCCGCCGTGCCCACAGCAGGCGAAAGGGGCATAACAATTGATTGCAACGGGGATTGATTTGGGTTGATAATTCGGCCTCTGAATATTCGAGGGCTCGTCGCGCGCTTGTCTTGCCAGATGGTGCGCTCAAAGTTTGGTGGATTGTTTGGATTCATGAGAAGAAATCGCGCCGCCGGCGTACCCTTGGGGTGCGAGGGCTCTACCTTGTCTTCTGGAGCCCTCCCAGGGCGTAGGCCTTCCGTGTTCGTTTCCATTGTTTTTTTAGCCCAGCTATTTGCATGGAGCAGGTTGTTGTCTTTTCGTTGCATTTTTTTCCGGGATTTCGGGGATTCGTGTGTGCACTTTGTCGATCTGCCGGGGAAGGCAGTTGCTGAGATCCTTGGAGTGGGCCGTGAGAGCAACGGGCCGCGGAGACTTGGGGATTTATGCACTTCGCTGAATTTGTTTCCCTGTCGCTTGTGAGGCGACTTGGATCGATAGGGGATGTGGTGCCTGGGTTAGTCGCTGGCGCCATGGGGGGACAAGATATTCCTGTGGGGGGATTCCTGCTTCCTAAAGCCTGGCAGAATGTCCGTTGCCGAAAGATGAAAGATAATGCTGAAAGAACTCAAGAAATGTGTGTTGGATATGTTATTTGGTGGGGTGGTTCTTGTGTGTGGCTTGGTGGTGGGGGTGGGGGGGGGGGGAGGGGGCTCGTGGGCCCGTGTCCACGATGGTTCTGCTGCCCTCGGCCTTGCGATCGCCACCGGGCGATGCTCGGCCAGTGGGCCAAGGCAGGGCGGGGGCAGACACTCTGACCAGGCACGGCTGCATTGCTCCTGGCTGGGGGCAGCCGCCCGGCGTGCCACCAGGGCAGCCAGCCGCGGCCAAGGCGAAGCAAGCTGCTGTTCCGTTGGCCTTGACAGAAGCGCAATAACAAAATAATCAAATTGCGAAAGGAGGGTGGTCAGGCGTTGTAATGAACGGGCCCTGTGTAAAACCGTGCGCTGGAAGGGCCTCCCAGGGGGCAGTGATGCACGTATTGGTGCTGGTGCCGCCATTGCAGGCAGTCGAACTGCTCTCGATGGCTGCCCTGACTGGGCACTTTACCCAGCCCAGAGCCCAGACCTGGCGCCGTGAAAACAGTCGGACTTGTGGCAGTATTGGCGAATCACAGGCCCTTGACAACCTTTGGACTGTGTTCCCGTGTGAGGAGGGGCGTGTCGCTGCAACCGGTGGTTGATCCTGAGGGCCTGGACGATCTCTTGCTGGCACAAAAGGTTGTTCTGTTGCAACAAACGGCAGAAGAGCGTGTGCCACCTAAGCGTCGCCCTGACGCAAGTGCCATTCTCAGAGGACTTTCATGAACTTGCTCTGCTTTTCGACCAAGGGACCATTGCACAGGGCCATGTGGGGCGTCTGCACACACTGGTGGCGTCCCCTTGGGGGAATCCCAACAGGTAGTAACATAGCCCAGCACATAGGACTTGCTGCAAACCGTGCACCAGGCACCGGTGGCGGTCCTTTCCAGAAACGCTGAACAGAACCCCATTGGACAACTTGAATGAACATGGTACAAAACAGAGCCAACAACCAGTGTCGCACTGATTCCCCCTGCTGACCCTGCAATTGGCTCCATCGACAGCTCCCAGCTGGCTCTGCAGCAACCGCCTGCACCCTTGCCTTCTCCTCCACTGCCAGCAGGTCCCACGCTTGTGCATTCCCAAGCCAAACCAACCAGATGCTCATGAGCCAATTCCACACTTCCCAACAATCACACCGCAGGTACCCTCCTCGGCTGCTGCCGCCCCCGCAAGCTGCCAAGGGAGGACATGGAGGGCTGCTGCTGCTGCTGGGACTGCTGCGAGGGCGGCTGCTGCGGCTGCTGGCGGAACCCCGCCTGGAAACCTCTGTCGTATCCACCTCCCTCCCCAAACCGGCTCCCCCGTTGGCCCCCATAACCCCCCCTTCCCCATCCCCTGACCCCCGGGAGGCCTCCGCCCCGGCCAGAGCCCATCCGGGCCTTGTTGCCGCGGTGCCGGTCGGCCCGGCCGTGGTCGTCCCAGCCGCCCCGCCTCCTGGGGGCGTGGCCGCCATCGTCGTCGGCCTCATGGATGTTCCCTGTTCGGATCGCCCTCAGCGCCCTCTCGTTCATCTCCAGCAGCATGCTCACCTTGTCGCTGAACTGCACGGCAGCGCTCTGCAGCTTGGTGGCCTCAATGTTGTGCATCACGATCGTGGAGGTGGGCTGGTCCCAGGCGCCGTGGATCTCGTCGTTGATGATCATGCGGCTCGAGATAGAGCCCACCTTTTGGGGGTTCAGCTCGAACATGGTGCACAGCTGGTCCAGGCTGAGGGAGCTGTACTGGGAGGCGTAGGCGAACAGGTATGTGCGCAGGCCCTCCTCCTGCAGCTTGCCCTTCAGCATCTCCAGTACCTCCGCCTGCTTGGGCATCAGGGACCAGCACGGCAGGGCGCAGATGTACTTGTACGAGTTGCGCCAGTCGCCGGTGAGCAGGGCCCTGGTGGCGGCCACCACGTGGTCCTTCACGTTCTCAGGGGGCCCAAGGTAGGTGTGGCTCTGGTAATTGTTCAGAAGCCAGCTGATGAAGGGCTTGCTGCTGGTGCGGCGGGGCGCGTCCAGGGGGTTGGCCGCCAGGTTGGGGGCCTCCAGCAGCATGGCTGATATGAGGTGCACGCTCTCCAGCAGCTCAAGGTTGATATGCATGTGGAAGGGCATCTGGCGGCGGCGCTCCAGTTTCTCCTGCTCGGGAGTCTTCTCCTGATACCTGCCGCACAAGTGGCATTCACTTCAGTGGCACACACGCATCAGAATTTGACTCTGAGACTGAGATTGAGTGGACTACGGCTTGAGCGTTTAAGGGATGCATGTGTGCACAACATCCTGGTGCAGGTTCCAAATATAGCACAGTGCCACTTCACAGCATGGATAACAAAACAGCTGCATGCACAGACTGAGATCTCCCGTAGTGCTAGACATTTCAGCCCCAATTCATGAGACCAATGAATTTGTAAAGACAGACCTCTGCAGATGCTGCAGCTGGGGCATCTATTTCTGAGTGCTTGCTTCTCATAAAGTGCTGATGCAGGGCAGTGGGAACTGCAGCAATGTCTTTCACTTTGTTTCTGTTGCTTGTTGCCGAACAATTGAAACAACAACAAAGTGCAGGAACAAGATGATTGTGTAGTACCAGACTACTTGTGTAAACTTCTGCAATATGTAGAAAACCATTTCCATGTGACACAAAATATCCTACCACATCTTCTACTGATTACTCAAATTCCAACAGAAATTTAACCAGCATTCAATATCAGCCAGCTGTTCCCAATTCAGGATGCTGTAACCTGGCACAACCCAATCTTTGCCCTACAGGCAGACGTCTCAACGTAGACATTTAGAATCAGAGTTCGAAAGGGTGCAAACCTCGTTGCAGCACAAATAACGGATCAAATAACATCTCATGGGAAACGTACCATGTGTTCTGACTGGTATTTTAACAAACAAATGGGTTGCTATGATCCGGTTCATGTCATATGCGCCATCCACACAGCGCTACTGAGGATGACCCTGCACTGCACTGTTCCAGGACAACTGACAGCCAGGGTGCCATAACGTGCACCCAAGTTTGAGGATCAGCAGTACTTCAACAATGGCTCTCAGCAATCGCGCCTGGCAAATAGCAAATCCATAGCAAATCTAGCGCTGGGCCAACTGCACACAACATCCTGAACGAAGTAGTCCACAGAACTTGTTGCAACAAATCATGCCTCCAGTGCACAAGGCCATTTCCACAGAGTGACAAAGAATCGGTTCTGGAATCAGTGGGTGCAATCTAATCCATGGGCACAGCTACCTGCTCATCGTCATGCCCTGTGCCAGCAGCTCCTTCACACGCCCACTTGAGTACAGCTCACCCACGCAGGCATGTGCCTCCGGGATCAGACCCGCCCTGAAAGCGCACAGGCCCATCTGGGCGATTGTCCTGTTGTACAGTATCTGCGTGGAGATGTCCATCAGCTGCACGTTATCCTGCAGGTGGCTCATCAGCATCCAGTCCCGTGCGGTGTAGAAATCCTCGTGGATGCACTTGTGGAAGATGCTGCACAGCATGGCCCGAGCCTTGGCACGCTCGTCGCCATGCTTGAATACGGAGGCCACGAGCACCTGCAGTGCGTTGTGGGCGTCCTCATCCATGGTGAAGTTGGCAGGCACCTTGAGGATGGGTTTGGTGTCTGCCGCCCCCTCCTCTTCCTCCCCGCCCTCTTCCCCACCCTCTTCCGCAGCCTCTTCCGCGGCCTGTTGTTGCTCCAGGGTAAGTTTCCTCATAGCATTATACACACTGTCGACCTTGTAGTAGTAGTGTTCAACAAGCCGGAGGGCCACACGTGGCAGCCCCTTGAAGTCCTCCTTGCTTGTCAGGTACTCTGACACGCGCTGGGCCAGTGCCAGGAAGAAGGGCTCGTCCTTGAGACGCTCCAGGTACTCGTGCGTGTGGGGATCGATCACCTGCAGGACTTGGGTTTTAGAGCTTGTGGATAAATCGCATTTCTGGCAACCCATGTGCTGATTCACGTTGAGCATCGGCATCCAGGTGCAAGGGCTGGGGTTTTTCACTTGTGGGTATATTAAAGGATCGGCACATGATTGGACGATATAGTTTCGGATTCTGGCTAACAGCCAGGTTTATGGAAATCAAAATCCGAATGTTTGAAGGTGCAAGGGTAGGTCTCTGTCACTCCTGAAGCGGTGCATTGACCAGATTTGCACATGCCATAAACGATTGCTGACACTGAAAGCAGCATGAACAGCACTGGTAATGTTCTTGTGCCAGGCACAACCATTTTAGCAGCAGTGTGATTCCTGTGGAACAAAGTGACCATACTCTCTTTTCAACCTTCTCACGGTGTTCTTTGCATCCGCTATCACCCCATCAGTAGCACCACATTCTGAAAACGGCGCGATTGTGGAATGTGAATATCAGCCATGGTGAAGGTATTATTTTTGAATTGAAAAGAACTACAAAACTCACCTGCAGACTCTTGAACAACTCATCATCCAGGCGCTCTATGAAGGCCACCAAGCTGCACCACACCTTCACCTCAGCACCCTCCTCTGGCTCCTCTGCTGACTCTGGCACTTGCTCAGCATCCTCCTCCAGCTTGATATTGGGATTGTCACTAAGGATCTCCAGCATCTGCAGCATGTAGCTCGTGCAACTTTTCCATTGTGACACCTGCACAAGAAACAATCCACGCGAATCAGCACCCACAGTATTGCTGCCATCACCAAACTTGGTACAAGGGCTTTGCACTGTCCCATCTGAACGTTGTAATCAAGAGTGCAGTCACAAGAACAAGGCAATCTCCTCAGTGAAGAATGTGAGGGGACATGCAAGCATTGACGAACATGGTGTAGGGTGAAAAGGTGACAGCATACGCAGAAAACAGTGGGATCTCACTTGGGGCTACGTTGTGTACATGTTTGGGACACGAATTGCCACAACATGTCCAGGCAACCTATGCTTGGTGACACTGCACACCAGAAAGACACAAGGAGTGTATGGCAGAAAGAGCTCAAGAAAAAGGCGTCAGACGTGACAAACGCTACCATTGGGGCTGCATAGCAAGCTGAAGGCCACAATTCGATCATCATTCTTCAGCTTGCAACCCTTGTCTGTTCCGTCTCTCACCTTCATGTGTGACGCCATGCTGGGGTTCAAGTCGAAGAGGGACGACACCAGGTGCGACAGCACCTGCACCACCTGCGCCGGGCCCTTGGCCACGGTGGCCAGGTAGGTCAGCATCTCCACCTGCTCTTGCCGGTCCGTCCCCCGCTTGCCCCTGGACTGCAGGATCTCAGACAGCTTCTCCGCCACCATCTCGTGCGTGATGTCCTTGGGCTCCATGCTCAGGATCTTGTCCTTCTTCTTGGGTGCCCTGGACGCCTCCTCTATGGCCTCCAGGTCGTCGTCCTCGTCGAAGCTGGACGACTCCGGCTCCTCCTCCTCCTCCTCATCCGTGGACACGGGATCTGCCCTGAAAGCCGCCATCTCCTTCTCGTACACCACGTGCTTGGCCAGCCTCTGCCGCATGGTGTTCAGCGCCCTCTGGTTGGTCGGGCTCATCTTCTTCTTGGCTTCCTTGTTGCCCCACATCTCCTCCAGGAAGTCCTCCAGCTCCACCATGACCCGGATGTACGCCAGTGGCGGCGTGGGCTTGGCCGTCACCTTCAGCGTGCGCTCCAGCTGCCGGTTCAGCTTGTCAAACACCGTCTGGATCGACGTCCAGTCGTTGATCTTCATCTTGTTCCGCATCTCGTCGCACACGACCTTCAGCTCCTCGATGCGCTTGTCCTTGGCGCTGCGCACCACGCGCCGCACCTCGTCCGAGTCCGTGTCGCTGTCCAGGAAAAACATCCTGTTGCCGCCCGCCCCGGCCCCTTCCTCCTCTGAGGAGCTGCCCGAGCCCTTGGATTCATACTCCTCGGAGTCGCTGTCGCTGGCATCGTCACTGCTGCCGCCCGCCCAGAAGCGGGACTGGATGACGTTCGACATGGCCGCCGATTGGCGGGCAGCTCGCGATCTGGCGCACAATCAGACAGGCGGGCTGTTCCGATGTCTGCTGCGGCGCTCCGACAGCGTGCCAGGGCGCGGCGGGCGGAGGGCACGGCTGCACGGTCGCGTTGTGGCGGCTCGGGGGCTCGCTGCAATTGGAAACCCTGCTGGGGGGTGGATTGGCGCCTAATGGGCTGAATTGGCGAAATCTAGCCAGCATGAAGCCGTGGCTCCCTGGCCAGGAAGCCGTTTGGTTCTCGCCTGTTTTTGCCCGCGGGCTTTGCAGCGGGCAGCAAGGAGTGTGAGCGAAAGCTGAGAACGGGTTCGCGAGGTGTTGCCTGCAGCAAAGCGATATTGGCCCTTGCTGCAGGGTGCTGGAGGGTTCCCACAAAACGCGGAGGTCTTCAACGAATTTCAAACCAATCGACAAGTGAGCTGCCGTTCTCGGCTTCCCAATTACATTAGATGCATTTCGCTATGTTGATTCTCCGCGAGCAATACTGGCCAGTCTGTGGTGACCGCCGGCCGCGCGCTCCCCGGCTGGTTGATGGGATTAGGGCGACCGCCTTGGCCAGCTGTGTACCGAGCGTTTGTGCGCACACACAGAGTTGTTTCAAGCCATCTCAATGCACCCATTTGAGAGCATAGGCCTGCAGGCCCATTCACACAGTCAGGCCATCGTGACAAGCCTCTCAGAACATGGCACAAGCTGTGTCCATAGAACCTGACAAAATTTGCGCCAGTGGCACTGGAAGCCAGAGAACTCTGTGTGCATGTGAATGCACAAACGCATCTGCACATACCACATGTGTGCAAGCATCCACCTTGGGCAAAAGGACACACACAGGCATGGTTGCATCCAAGGTTGTTCACACTCCACTCCTTTTTCTTCACTTGCAAAATGCCAAAGTACCATGGCTGCCATGAAATTTGAGCCGCCTGCATCTTTGTAGCCACAACCCTCCATCACGCTCATGCACCGCACACTGTGTATCCATCCTGCGAAGCCACTCCACACAACACACGTCCAGAGGCATTGGAAATTCGACAAACGCACTGCACACAGGGCTGCAAGCGCGCTGCATCTGGTTCCGACCACAGTGCTCGTCCCACAAATCCTCCACCACCAGCACCCCACCCCCAGCCCCTGCCCCCCATTCCCCCCCCTCCAGATCATTGAAGGTGTCCGTGGCCACCAACAACACTTCCTTGCCAGCATTTGAGCAGCCCTGGTCTGCACATCGCTGTGGACAGAGGGTACATCCAGACAGAGACGGCCACCCTCCCAGTGACAGAGTGTCTCGCAGCCCCGCGCTGAGTGTTGCCAGGACACAGTCATCTCTCGCCATCCCCAGCCCCTCCACCCATGGAAGGGCATCTCAGCTCGCACATGAAACTGACAGAGAGACACTGCAAGCAAGGCTCCCTTAAGGAGCAACGAACCCTGCAGGTTCCTCAGCACGTGGCCTGTGGCACACGCCTGCTCCTCACCGACCCCTCTGAACACTCTCCCGTCCTCAACGAAGACAGGCCACAGCCCCCCTCTGCATCGGACTCGCTCATCAAGTTCACATCCTCCACGACAGCCCTCTGGGGCGAGGGAGGGGTGAGCTCTGAGCCCCTGCCGTGGCTCGCACGCACGTTCCTGCCCAAGGGGTGGGAGTCCACCTGCTGCGCGCTGAGCAGCCTCTGCTCGCGAAAATCCATCCAAGGCATCCAACCCTCCTGGCCGTGCAGGTCTTGGGGCCTTCCCTGCAGGGGGAACCGGTGGCGCAGGGCCAGGGAGGTCACATGCCCATCGAGGGATATTCCAATCATGCGGACAGCCTGGGGGTGGGGCGCTTGCTCTCCGATCCAGGGCGCCTGGCCCGCAAACGCGGGTGACTGGTGCTCGCTGCCACCTGCAGGGGAGGCCCGCCAATATATGTCAGCTACCAAATTCAGGGACGCAAGGCCACGGTGAGCCCAAAGACGCCACCCTTTAAACCTCTCGGCAAACGCAAAGGAAGCAGAAGCGGGACGCGCCGCGGACTGTGGAGAAGGTGACCGCACGCTCCGCAATGACATTTCAGCGGCGCCTCTCGCAGGATGTCACGCCGGCCCCACGACCGAGAGCCGTCTCACAACCCCTCCTGGCCACACGCCTGCGCCCGCGCGCGACCGGGCTCACCGCCATTGACGGACTTCGACATCGAATCGTCTTCCCTGAGCACAGCCAGGCTCGTGGCGCCACCGTCCTCCCTGGGCGACGCCTGCGGCGCTGGCGGTCGCCTGCGGCAGACAAGGCCGATCAACCCGCCGCCAAATCACCCCTTGCCGAGCGCCCCGCCCCCGCGCCCGCAGTGCGAGTCCTATGGCGCGAGCACCTGTAGCGGGGCCACATGGGGAGAAACGGGGCCGCCCCGGGCAGCGGCTTCCAGCGGGCCGGGCGCGAAGCGCACCGGAAGCACGTCGGAGGCAGGCGCACGCGCCCTCCGGCCCACCTTGGCGGCCTGGACGCCGCGGTGTCCGTCATCAGCAGCTCCGCGGACACGCCCCTCCAGCCACGGCAGACGCAGCCGCACCTCCTGACCTGATCACGAACACACGCGGAACCCGCCAGTTGTGAGAATTGATTCACGTGGTGCGCGACCGTCGGGGGTGCGTGGCTGCAGAGATCCGCCCTTCGGGCTCCGCGCCCTCACCCAGGCCTCGCCGTCCTCCATGCGCAGCAGCTCGTCCATTATCATCTGCAGGGCGCCGAAAGGCAGCTCCTGCCACGGCGACGGGCCCTCCCCGCCACCGGCCTCCCTTCTTGCAGCGTTGGCGCTTGCGTCAGACCTCGCCGACCCCGATTCCGCGCACCGCGACAGCCGCTGGCGCTTGCTGCCACCGCGCTGGGCGCCGCTGCACGGGGCCCTGGCGCGGCCGTCCTCGCAGCGGTTGGAGGTGGCGGAGTCCGGGGTGGCGCATCGGCCGCGGCCGGGCCCGCCGGGCCCGCCGGCCCGCCGCTCCCCGCTGTCGGAGCCCTTCATCACCGTAGCGCGTGCGGCGCCCGGCGGGCGCCCGCCGGAGGGGCCGCGTGGGGGCTTGCGCGGCGCCCGGGGAGAAACGCAGGCCTGGGATTGGATGCTGGCGATGGGGTGCGCGGAGGCCAACTGGCCAATTGGGGCGGAAGGGGGCGCCCAGTCACCCGCCCGATCCTTGCTGACTGCCACAGATTTTTGGAAGCCGCCTCCCCCCCCCGGGGACCAAAGAAACCAAGATAGAGAAACACCGACTGAAAAGCAATTGGTGTGACTGCGACCAAGAACAAGACTGAAAACCATGACTGTGAATAGAAAGAAGACTGAGACCAAGGCTAAAAATACCACTGGAAGAAGTTTGCAAGGAGGCCAACTGCCGAGAAAACCCAGTGCTGAGGACCACGGGCTCGACAGAAAGCCCACAAAGCAGCAGAATGACCACACCGCCAGTACATTGTTCCCAAGAAGTGGTACACGTCAGCACTCCCAATTCCGACGAAATCTGCTCAAGTTTTGGCGCCGTGGCCGTTACACGGACGAGGAGCTCCGGCGCAGAACAGAAATGGCGTGCGCCCGGTCCGCACCCTCGACCCCGCTGCCTCCAGTCGTGCCGTCGGAGCCGACCGGCGGCGCCGGCTGCCGGCAATCGGCAAGAGACGAGGCGCCTGGAGGCGAACGGAAGGCATCCGACTTTCGGACTTGTGGGGTGCGGCGGTACCCGACCGAAGCGCCCAACGCTCCACGGACCTGTCTGCGGAGCAGGGCGCTTCCCGGGCACTGTGTGGTCGGCCGATGAGCCGTCATGCCTGCAGAGAGCACGATGACGGACGTCTCGCTTGCAAATCGCAGGTGGGTGCGCGTCGCGAATGCCCCCCCATCCAACGTTGTTGTTGCGCAGCGCGGGGCTCCTGGACGTGAGCAGAGACATGCGCGCGAGAGAGGTTACCTGAGGACGCTGCTGCGCCAGGCTGCGCGGCCTGGGTCCTATTCGGAGCCGTTGAGACGGTCTGACGGGAAACGAGAATGCGGGGCAGGCGGCACAACTCCATGGGCAGTTCGACGGTGCGCCGCTGCGACTCGCTCACGACGCAGCCGAAAGAATCGAAGCCCCTCGGCGCGGCGGCGCACAGAGGCTCTACCAGCCACCTCCCCACCCACCGGCAATGGCTCCCAACTCGCCTGCAAGCAACACCCGAGATTTAAATCCCGTCCAACAAATTTCCTGGGCCGGCCGCAACGATCACCCGGCTACGTTCCGCAGGTCCTTCTTCCCGATCTCCGAGAGCGCCCACGGTCCAACGCCACGGGCCCGCAGTGTGGCAGAGCCGCGGCGCCATTACGACACCTTCGGCGAGCTTGCGACCGGGGGCCTGTGGTCGACCGCGCCGGGCGTCACAGTGGGCGCCAGCGTGGGAAAGTACCACAGCGAGGATGCCGTGGAGGCCGCGCTGCGGGCGCGAGACGCCTTGGTGGCGTCTCAGGGCTCGTGGACGAGCCTGGCCAAGATGGACGCCGTGGTGAGCCGATTCGGCCAGGCGCGATGCGGGGGGCCCGTTGGGGACCGGCGTCCAAGGACAGCGCCGGGGGGAGCGGTAGTAGGGGGGCGGATTAGCCAAGAGGTTCGAAGGCGAATGGACCAGCGGTTCGAAGT
This sequence comes from Ostreobium quekettii, assembly GCA_905146915.1. Taxonomy (NCBI): domain Eukaryota; kingdom Viridiplantae; phylum Chlorophyta; class Ulvophyceae; order Bryopsidales; family Ostreobiaceae; genus Ostreobium; species Ostreobium quekettii. Next base: position 775 of record CAJHUC010001291.1, on the reverse strand, counting down.
TGATCGGCTTCATGTAGTGGCTGGCCTGACGGCGTTGCGGTCCGCGAAGGTGCGCGCTGCGCTGGGCGGCAAGAACGGCCTCCGCGTGGGCGATTCGGCGCTGAGGCACGGCCCTGGCGCGCGTCTGCCCGCGCCGCTCGGCGCGCATGCCGCGGAGGTGCTCCGGGCGAGCCTGGCGGTGGTGGGCAGCAACGCGCGAACGGGGCAACCGGGGGCGGGGCGGAGTATCGGAGGAAGACGGGCATCTGTGGTCGCAGATGCGCTTGTTGGTGGCGGACGAAGTGGTGAGAAGGCGCGGGCGCACGCCCGTGACTTATCCCAACGTCTGAACGCGTCCTACTCGTCCGCTCGACGCTACTTTGGCGGCTCGAGTCCGCCGTCGCCCGCGCAAGCCAGCCCCTCGACCGCACTCCCGCCGAAGTCCGGCGCAGAGCCGCCGAAGCTGGGTGCCGGACCGTCGGAGTTGGCCGTGAGCGGAGCGTCGGCCTTGGGCGGCGATGTCCGCGTGAACAAGCAGCGCACCACCGCCGCAGCGCACGCTGTTGGGCCCTCCCACGAGTCGGTGGGCGACGGCCCGGTCAGGGGGAAGCTGCCATTGCGGCCGCGCACGAGCGAAGGGCGAAAATGGTCGGAATCACACACAGGGAGAAGGTCGCCCAGCTGGCTGGAGCTTGGCCACAGGGGTGGGTCGCTCGCCGTGAGGCCCGCCGCGTGCCACCCGGCGGCCCCCACGCACAACGTCAACTCATGGTGCCGCCAATCCCGACCACGGCAA
>CAJHUC010001290.1:0-34740 GCA_905146915.1 Ostreobium quekettii | reverse complement strand
AGCTGAGCGGCCACGTCTACCCTCAGGTGATGTGCGAGCCCTTGGGGTTCGTGGAGACTGCGGGCCCATTGTCGGGGCTAGCGCAGAGCTTCCTTACCCACTCAGCTTCCCGCCCCGGCTGCCGATCGCCCTTGCCCGGTGCTGTTGCACCTTTTCGGCCCCCTGTTACCTTGGACTCTCCAGGTGTTGCGGCCCTGCTCTCCCGGGCCACCTATCCCTCTTCCCCACCAGGCATACGCCCGCACGCCGAGGCCGAACCCTTCTATCCGCGCTCCCTTGCCCTCTCAACCGAGTTGGCCCTCTTGCCGCCAAATCCCGCCCACCCTGGAGCTCATGCGACCGGATATAACCCGGCGATACTCCCATGCAACCCCCTCAGTGCGGCCTGCCCACTTGGATGAGCTCCTTGACATCCAAACGGAGCTCCGCTACTGCAATGTCTACATGCACGGCCTCACCGACTCGCCGGCGGAGTTGAGGGAGGGGCATGAGCTTAACATCAAATTGATGCTAAGCGTAACAAAATTGACACAACATCTTCCCTAACAATAAAGCAAAGTATCTTTCGCTTGCTTGTTTCTTGTGTAATCCATGAACATCCCTTGTGAAGTGGTTCCTGGGGAGGCATAAACCAAGGCACATCAGGCACCTCGTGCGCTAGAGGGCTCCGAGACATTCGCTGGAAGATCTTTTGGGCCGGCTGCAATTCGCCCACAGTGGGGCACCGTGCAAGTTTTCTCAATGGCTGCGCTCTTGTTCAACAAGTACCGCACTTGCACGGCGTATTCACATGAAGTAGCGTTCCAGTCCGCGTTCAGACCCCGGCGACGACAAATACCCGCCGTGTTCGACGTCCCCGGATCCCAGCAAGCGGGAGACCCCAAGCCCCGCCCATATTTAGTGTACTTGACACTTGCTCGTAAGCACCTGGGTGGCCCTCGGGCACATTGCGAAACACACGTGCGCGGCTCGAACGCCACGCACTTTGGGATCCGTCGCATCCGTTTGGCATCCCCCATCTCGCAGCATGCTGCCCATCGGGCGTGTGCTTAGTAATTCGAGCGGCATTTTCGGTGTTCTGCGCAATGTACTGCCGGCGGCCGCCCAGCCGCCCAAGGAGCCCCCTGAACTGAACTGTCCTCCACAGTGGAATTCTGCCCTGAAGGCCGCCAGACCTCCAGGACGCCGCCGTCGAGCAGCGGGTGGACGGCACGCCGGGCCGGAGACACCCGTCCCGGACACAGACCTTTTCCGGGCCACGTGACTCGGAAACGGCCCGGCGCCGGTCTTTTCGGTCCCGCTGGCCCCTTCCGGGCTGGGCCGCACGTCGGACTGGCCTCCCTTCCTCAACACCTGCTTTCGAGGTCCAGGTATCCTTGCTGGGGACTCCGCCCCACCGAAAGCCGTCCTCCCGCCCTCGCTGGCCCACCCCTCGCGGCGCCCGGCGGCAACATGAGGGTGGGCAGGAGCGCTCGCCGCGGGGAGGGCATCCGGGAGCTAGCCCACCGATGTGAGGCCCCCATGCGGGGCGGCAAGATGCGGAGGGTGTTGACATGGCCGTGGGCGCTGGGCAAGAGCGACCGCGGGCTGGACGTGCTGCTGGACAGGTCGGAGGGCGCCGGGATCACCCAGAGGGCGGGCGTGGGGCACTGGGACGGCGGTGCGGCGGAGAGAGCCGATGGGGTGCCCGCGGGCGCCGCAGCAGCGGTGGGCGCCAGGGCATGGGCGGTCGCGCGCGGGCGCGGCCCGGCGATGCCCCAGTTCATCAGGGTCACGTTCGCCGTGGGATGCCTCTCCCTGGTCTGCCTCCTCGCGCTGTCGTCCAGGATTTCCGACGGCGGTGGCGGTGCCGTCGGGCTGTTGCGCGGCCGGGACGTCGGGGCGCGGGCCCGGGGCGGGGACCCGTCCCAGGGCTGGGCTGCATCGGGGATTTTGTCCAATCTGCGTTCTCGGCGAGGTGGAATTGATGGCGGGGATGATCTTCTGGAGACTGCGGGCAGGCACTGGGACCAGCGGCTGGCGAGGATCGGCGCTGTGGACAGCTTCGTGGAGGTGATGCGGGCGGGCACCGGCGTGCGGCTGGACATGGCGCTCAACGTGTCGCTGTGGGAGGACTCTGGCGTGGTGTACAACGACCCCAGGCGGCCGCGGGGGCGGTACGCTAGGGGGCGGGGCACGGGTGGGGACGGCGGGGGGCAGCTGGAGGAGGAGATTGATGGCTCTGATATGGTGAGCGGAGACGGGGATGGGGACGAGTGGGGAGGGATGTGCGTATGTGGAGTGTGAGCTGGGGTGTGTGGGGTGTGCGTGGTGGTGGTGGTGGTGGTGGGGTGGGGTCCGCGGAAGGGGGGAGGGGGGTTGAGTGTTCGGGCGCTCGGCGTTTTCTGGGCTTGGAGCAACTTGGGAACGGCCAGAAGGCTTCTTGGGCCTAGCCAGGGGCAATTGACACTTTGACTGAATTCGATCTTTTGCCGAAATGTCGGTCTGGCCGACAAGAATTGGCGCTGGCCCGTTGTTACGGATGCCAACAAGGGCCATAGTCGGCGATTGATGCGTCTGACGTCACGCGACGATCCGCTGCGTCGGCGGATGAGGGGCGATGACGGACGTCATTGTCCGCACGAGTTTGGCGGGTCGCGGAGCAACTGTAGAGCGGCCTTGGGGCAGCTGCAGAAATCCCAAGTCCTGGCTGATGACCCCAGGTGGGACTTAGAGCTGCCGTATAGTCTATGGTATATGGACACCTGAAGAATGAAAAGTCCTGAATCTGGGGCCCCATCGAAGGGTGCTGGGCGACTGCCGTTAAACATGACATTCATAACGATTCTAGTCAATTTACACTCAGCATTCGAGATACAGGGCTTATTCTGAGGAACAGCGAACAAACTACTCAAGAATTGGGGTTCATTCTTGGAGGGGTGGTGGTGGTGGCGTGCACATTGTACAGCAGCAAGGCTTGGCAGATTGCTTGGCTTTGAAGCAGTTCCTGTGGCTCTCATCAATCTTTGTGACCGGTCATGCCACTAAGATCATACTGTGGCGTCCCCTCAGGTTCCGTTAGCTCTGTATACAGGATGGGCTTCTTGGTGGTGTTAGGAAGGGCATCAAGGTGGCAATAGAGTGTTGGAACAGGAGGAGAATGAATTCTTAACGATTGTTTGCCTCTCCTAGTGCCTGACACCTTGTAGTGGCTGATCTGCCAAGCTGTGACAAGACGGGATGCAAGAGGCAGGATGACAGATGGATTGGGATATTGGGTGATGGTCGAAGAGTACAATCGCAGGGCGCAACATCTGGCATTGCCTTTTTCCCTTTCTTCGTTTCAGCATTGGACACCAGAGGACTGTGTGTGGATTTCATCTCCCTTGTGCTGCGCTGACTGCAGGAAGCTGCAGGGGCGTTCACTACCACAACGTACAAGCCACCCAGTGTGCCAGCAGCCATCAGCAGCGCAGGCGGATTATTGCTGGATAGGAGTGGGGCTGCAGCACGGTGCCCCACTGGCCATATTCGTGTGATGATTGCTGTGGTTTCGAGATGCTGTGGCTCGCTGGTAAGCAGGACGTTCCACACAGTTTACATCAACAGAATACACTTTGATCCAACCGATTGTCAAAATGGAAATGCTGGTGAATGCTTGTGTGTGCTGCCAGCTTGTACAGCCCCAAAAAATCGACTCTGCTGGCCTGTCAAAATTGTTTTCTATTCCTGGCAGTGCATCGTATTGAACATGGCAGGCACCATCTGCATTCTGTCGGGAATGTATGTGCAACGATTGTTGTGAATCTTGGGTTGCACATAATGTGTCGAGGAGGTAATCGGCACATGGGCAATTGCAGTGACCATCATTTCCTTGTTAGGGAAGATGCTATGTCGATTTGGGTATGCTTAGTGTCAATTTGATGCCAAGCCCCCCCCCTTCCCCCTTAGCGTCAATCCTTATGTCGATGCCAGGATGACTCAGCATACTTACATAACAGAGCTAGACAATATCAAGGTGTTTTTAAGGAACATAAACTGCGAAAACTGTAGCGATTGTAATACGCTGAAGCACGTTATTATAAATGCCATTTCAGTGATTGGGGCAGCCCCGATGGGTGTCTGTTTGGCGTATTCTGTGGTCTTCATTTAAGTTTGAACGCTTGAGGGGGGTTTGGAACAAGTTACGAGCCTTACGCCTTGGATCAGCAGCGTTTTGTATATCTTCAGACTCTATGCCGAAATGATGCCAATAACATAATCTCTTAGCAGCACAGGTCCAGGAACCCCCTTTTAAGGTCAATTGATATGGGTGTACACTTTCATAGTGCCTCCCATTAGTGGAGTTATGTTTTGGTCCATTTCCAGACTTGATAGAGTTATGAACAATTTCCATGCATAACAGTATACTTTGAACTATGCAAGCGTTTTATTTACAACCAAGTGGAGTAGCCAGAGATCGAATTTCGGTGAGTTACACACCCTTTTTTGTCCCATCAAGGCAGTTGAAGTGAAGTATGATTCAATAATTGTGTTACCAGGCCTTCACCAATCGCGATGCCATTCGCAAGACGTGGATGGCTGGTGTCAACAGCGAGTACCCCGACTACATGGATGCACGGTTCTTTGTTGCACAGCCACCAAACCCTAAGCAGTACACAGAATCTTACAATGCCTTGAGGGGCGAGATCAAAATGTACAACGACATTGTGGTCCTTCCTGGGAAAGAGGACTATTTGGAACTTCCCAGGAAGTCCCTGCAGGTGCTCCAATATGCAGTTGAAAGGTAAGGTACACTGAGAGGCAAAATCGACTGTTCTTATCAGAGCCCACACTTCACCATTCGATTTTGGTGGATCATCGCAGTGTTATAATATATTGCATGCTGCAGTTTCTAATTTTACAGGAGAATATTCCTGACAGCATTGTGCCTGTGTGCTCTTGTGTACCCTGCAGCCCTTGTAACTACACCCATGTGCTGAAAATCGACGATGACTGCTATCTTCGGGGTGACAACCTGATGAAGATGATTGGAGAGGGCCACAAACAGAAAGATGGAATTCCATGTAAGGACTGCTGGGTGGCCCGGTGCCACTCTTCATTGAACAATGCAACCGTTCAATGTCAGGTCCAAATGTTCCTTCTTGGTCATCTTAGTGGGGTTAACTTTGTGGTGATGTTTGAATTGGCATTTTGCTAATTGCCACTTCGGTGCTGCAGCAGAGGGGTTTGCCAATTGTGCATGATGTGGCAGATGCCTGGGAGCCAACTTTGCTAACTGTGGCTGTGTGTATCAATTCTGCCTCAGCTGAAGTGCCATGGATGCATGAAATGTATGCCGGACAACTGCAAGGGGCCTGGGAAGGCGAATGGATGGGATTCTATCCTGACCGCAACCCAAAGTCCAAGTAAGATCTGCGACCATGGCATCGGCTGAATTCGTTAGCTTCATTTGCTTTTGTCTAAGTTTGCAATCAAACTGTGCTCTGACATTGGCGGGGCAGCTGGTGGCTTCCAAATATAGGGCTGTGAGCAGATCACAACGCCTGACTGTGTTTATAGCCAATCTCCGATCCTGGTTGACTTGGAGTTCGTCCAATAGATGCAATCAGTCGCCTGCACACAGCACCAGTACCTTGTAGATGCCAGCTGTGTATTGTCATCAACAGGGTGGACACAGACCACCTTGTCTGGCATCTGGTCCTGTCGTCCTTGCACAACAAAGATGATATGGAAACTCCTGGAGAAGATGTGTCCTGTTGCAGTCTGCTCACGGAACAGGGCTTGCCCAAACCTACTACGATCCCACAACACCCCACCACATTGCCCAGACGTTTGCCAGGTGACGACGATGCAATCCTGTAGGGTGGGCATATCAGCAGATGTATGTTGCATCAAGTTTTGTGCGACAATTGCAGAAAATGTTGATGTCAATGGCATCGCATCCAGATCGTTGATTCATGAACATGGCTGCAGCGTTGTTGAGCACTGCATCAAATGAACCTGTTCCAGGAGCTTGAACACCCGGCGGTTGTATACGGTGCTTTATGTTTGGTTGCCTTGGGTGGTTCTTGGCCGGCACAAGATAAGTGGAAGTATGTACTCTGAACAGCAGCACCTGGCAGTCATGATTGTGCTGATAGGGTCTTGCCTGTGTCTACATTGGCCTGTTACAAACAGTGCAATGGAGTGCATTGAGGCAGTTTTGAGCCGTGATGCTGTTCTGGGCCCTCCTGTAGAGCATGGGAACTGGCATGCTGTTTCCTATCTGGGCATGATGCATAAAGCGAACTTGTCCAGTTGCATCCTGGCTTGCAGCATTCTGTGCATAAGTATGAGTTACTGACCTTGTCTTCTATGCTTATGTCGCTGGGATTGCGTGGAGTCTGGTTTGATTGTGTCTGTGCCAATTCAACAGAAGCTGCTCTTCCACCACCAAAGTCGTGATATGTGCTAAACCTGTATTGAATGTTTTGCCCCAGGATCGTGCATCTTTTGCTCAGCTGAATGGTCGTTTGAAGTTCTGTTTGATTGTCATATGTGAATAATGCACTTAGGAAGTTTGACTGACCATTCCATTGCCTTCTCTTAAGGTGGTATCTGACTGAAGAAGAGCTGCCTGATGACGTTGCCCCAATTGGAATGACTTATCTGCTGGGCTGGGGGTACTTGATGTCTCGTGATATGGCAGAGCATGCAGTTCAACGAGCAGCAAACTATACTGTCAACCCTGAAGGGTAAGCGTTTCCCCACCTCTTTGTGATTTATTGATTAGATTTCACTGTGCATCAAGATGGGAAAGATGCCCAGCGGCCTTCACCATGTTGTTTCTGTTGCATAAAGGCGTTGTCAGTTTCTTTGAGCTGTGGACAAAGTGAAACATTTACAGGCCTGTGCTTGACTACAGCATGCCTTTGTTGTTTCGAGTTCAGCTTGGCACTCATTCTTGGAAATACAAAAAAGGGCTGCCCATACACCTACTGAGCAGTGCTGAGACTCCTATTGCTGGCTCCTCAGCACGTGTGCTGTTGTGACAGGCGCCCAAAATGGTGGGCCCTCCTACCCTGGGAGGACACAGTTGTCGGCGCTCTACTTGCTGACCGGGTCGAATGGCACAACCATTGGGGGTTCAAGTCGGCTTGGAATGGATGCTCAACTGACACCATTGTACGAACACAGTCGGTCCCATGCATTTGAGAAGTTTGTTGTCCCCAACCTAAACTATTGCTGGCTCTAAACTACTGCCGTTGGCACAACCACCCTTGGAAGTCTGTTTTGATTGCATTTGCCAAATTGTGACATAGGAATTTGTCGCAACATCATAGTTGGTGTTGATCATGTGCCATGACAGGTGTGCGACAGTTTGTGTGTTGCATATTTTGTGCTTGCGGTAGTGAGGATGTACTGCTGCATTCTAAGTATTTTGATAATCCACTATGTGCCGTTAATGGGCACAAGGGCATTGTGCTTTGCTCGATATCTGTCATCAGGGACAAAGTGCTGTTGACAGGGAAAGAATCAAAACAGTAGATACTAACCTGATGATGCGAAGGCATGCCAAAGGTTCCTTTGCTGATGGTGAAGAGGCCACGAGGTGTTTCCCTCGTTAGTTTCCTGGCTGTCAGGAAAGGTGTTGACTGTTCAATATTGAAGCGATATAGCGACACCAGGCCTGGTCCCTTGAAATTCGCACTCGGGAAGGCATTGCGGTCCTTACCTCTTAAGAAGTTACCTCCAAGCCAGTCAGCAACTTGGGCACTGCACAACTTCACAGTTTTGCCTCCTACCCACCCGGCTATTGGGTGGCGCACCATTTCGAGCTTTGAGGGCACAGAAGGGCAAAGCCCCAGTTGCTAAAACCTCTACCCAGATTGGCTTGATGGGCGCTTGACTCGAAATGTGTCCAGTTGCGCAACGTGCAGCGCCCACCATTTCATGTTCTCAGCTGCCTACACACTTCCAGTAGCTGGGCATGCTGTTTCACTTTGCTTGCATAAAGTGGCCACGGTGTGAGCAAGCGCGTGGTGCCGGCCTATAGGTGAAGCACTTGGACATTGACGCCCCGGAGTATCAATACCGGCTCCACCACGATGAGGTCTCCGGCAAGTGGTCGAACTCCACGGTCCCATGCTCCACAGGGGAGGGTGAATTCGAAATCGACGACTATGACGGCTGGAGGGTTTGGCGAGACAGTCTCCCGGACGTGGCATGGGCTGAAGTGTGACCTTCCGGGCAGCCAGCGTGCGTCGCCTTTGTGCTCATTAGGGTAATGTACGTTAGGTCTCAGGGCCTTTTCAATGCCCCGACTGTCAGCCAAATGGATGCATGTGTACAACAGAGACAGCAGAGATGAGACACCGATTCTTGACCAGGCAAGGTTGCCGCAGCATGGCTTGTCGAAGCGACTGTGTCACACTTTCCCCAGGCCAAGCAGACAGGCTTTGGCGCTCAAGAGAGTGACAAAACCACAATGCACTTTGCGGAACGAGCAGCTGGTGGCTATGCTGTGCTTCGGGGGCCGGCGCGACGGTCCAGGCATTATCTTTCATTCTTTCACGTTTCGTCAAGACTGGCGGCGCAACTGATCGGAGACGTGGCTAGTCGCCAGGCACGGTATGAATATGTGGGTTTATGCGTTGGCGACGATGTGACTTCTGCAGAGCTCAGCGGCGCACGCCAAGTCGTTGTTGGGTGGGCATTGCCAACGCGCTGCGAGCTCGGCCGTGAGCAGCGAGCATTTCTTTCGACGTCGTAGGCTACAATGGTGCCTACCCCCGGTAGTAGCCCATCTGCTGCACTGGAGTGGAAGCGATGGGGTGGGATTGAAAGGGAACAGATTTGTTGGATTTGACACGCCCCATTTCATTTAGCTGTTTGGTTAGGCCGGGGCGCAGGTTGCTATGCGGCCGTCAGGGGCGAGCCCTTTGCCATTGGATCGATGCAGGGCAGCATCCTGCGGACTTGCGTACAGTGCAGTCAAGCTGATTATGGCCAGTCGACACTGGAGTGGGGTTATCATTAGGGCATTTAGAAGGTCTGTGCGGTAGTAGTAGGTGGTACGCTGGGGTCAGTAGAATTAAAGGGTCGCTATTTCTTGTTTAGTTGGAGGTTCCAATCGCAGGGGCAGTGGATATCTTGGTGGAATTCGTTGGCAATTTGTAACCGACTTCGTCACCCGACTTCGTCATCGACTTTTCAAATTCTGCCCTTTTGCACGAACTGCCGCACTTCATCCATCATGAATGTGCAATGGCTTCTGCTTGGCGGGAACCTTGTTCCACCCAATTTACAAATTGAGTCGATGATGCATGTCTCCCATAGCGTCCTTCGCCACTGTACCAGACAAATTGCATGGCTGGGATCTGCCATCTGACGGTTGCATCGCGTCAAAAACGAAAGAGCTGATATCCTTTGTGTAGAGATCCCGACCTGAACAGTTGCATGACCTGTACTTTATTTGGCACCCCTGCCCTACATGTGCATGACCGGAAAGTGACGCCCCAGTTGAGGAGCGCCCATAAGCATGTCTGCCTGCGCATATTGGAGCTTACCTTGGGATGGGTTCCTGCCTGTGGTTTTGGCCGTCACCACGGTGCCTTCGGGGCATGTAGGGTTCTCCAAGAATCACCCTATGTGAGGTGGCTCTGCGCCCAGTGGCGCCAGAATGCGACTGTTGGAGAAGTGCGGAAGACTGCTTCCCTGTTGGAGAATATCCAGAATGTGTTCCCACAGGAGATCTCCTGTGGTCCACAGTCTACACTGTGTCCGCCGCACGGCGGCATTGGGCGATGGACCTATCCACCACGGGAATACATCCCTCGCTGCGACACCAGCCAAGCTTATGGTCTATGCGGGGGACGCAGGTTGTGAAAGAATAGGTGAATATGTGTATATAGGTGAACGGGCACGAAACGGTGCCGCCAATAGGCGATGGTCGGACATTCACCGGCAGCCACGGTTCTACAACTTGGACGTACCATCGATTGTCATCAACCACCGGCTCATGCTGTGGAATGCTGTGGAATGCTGCGGTCCCAAGCGCCCAATGCAGGGTATGGAGTCTGGACGCCGCTTCGCTGGCCAGTGATTTTTATGATATTGGTACCTACACTTATCATCGAGAGGAGCTGTGAGAAGATTGTTGGCGTTGTCAATCCTCCAAAAGATGTACTTTTGAATTTGTTATGCTTAGTGTCAATGTGGCGTTGAGCTCAGACTCTCCCCATCCCCCCTCCCTAGTGTCAATCCCTATTTCGAGTCCAGATCGACTCAGCAACGTTACCTCACAATGCTATACAACTACAAACCAGTTTTAAGGGGAAAAAGCTGAAATTGTGGAGATTGCAGTGATTTGAAAAATGCGATGCCAAAAGCCATAATAAGCGATGGGGCAACCCCAAACCTGGAACAATCTCATGCCGTGCGGCGAATGGGTCCAACAAATGCTTCGTGGTTATTGACAAACCGGACACGGCCCATCTTTTGAGTTGTGGAGAGTTGGTGCTGCTGTCCGATCCTATTCACGGAGAGATTCAAACCCATCTGCCAGACCTCCCCTTCTCTCGAGGTGTTTTGTCAACAATTCTGGCCAGGGAGTAACCTTGAACGAGATCCCAATGCTATTTCTGTGATGTCCATGGAAAGGTGAGTGTTTTTGTGACAAGTTTGAGTGATGCACGGAGGGCATAGTCAGTGGGCGAGACACGAGTTCAAGCAAGAACATTGCAGCACCAAAAGCTGATGATTAAGTTCTACCCCCACGGGACATGCCCCAAGGGGTGGCATGAAAAACCCAACGCTTTCCAAACCAAAGAAAGAAAACATATGGGCCAAAAAGAAGGGGATTAATTACTGCCCAAAGATGCATCGCATTGGCACTCATCTTTATAAGAGAGTGGCTACCCTCAATCACGGCCATGAAAGTGAATGAAAGGACAGCCCAAAGAAAAAAAATCACCCAGAACAGGACAGCGAAGGTCTACCAACACCAACCCGAGGCATTCAACAACCTACCTTGTGTGAAGGTAAACTAAAACTAGCACCGAGCAGATTCGGCATGCCGAACATGATTACTCTCCATTCTGCGCAAGTCTCCCACACCATCACCTATCCCGGATAGTATTGTTGGCCTTAATAACTCCTTAGTAGAAACACGATGGAGAGGATCTCCTATGATGACCATTTCCCTCTAGTTCGAATCTTCACCTCCTGTTGATTGACTCTGTGCATATGCTCCTCCAAGATCTCTAAAGCATGAATGAGATGGGATTCCAGCTCACAGGTAGCCCCTCACAGGGGGCATCCCTTCCATAGAATGAGATAATGCCGACGTGTGCCTTTCCCCTTTTGTCAAAGAATCCCTTCAATCCCATACTCCTTTGTCCCTTCCACCAGCACTGGAAGTGGTGGTTTGACCTCCCGTACGAACTCTACTGAATGCAAGTATCTTTTCAGGTTACTTACATGGAAAGTGGGGTAAATCTTCCATTCTTGGCAGAGGTGGGCCCAACAGGAACGGGGACGGACTAGGAACAGGAATGGGAATGGGAACGGGAATGGACTAAAGCCCATTCCCGTTCTTGGGGCCACAGACCCAGAAGCGGCCCAAGAATGACCCAAAAATGGCCCGTTCCTAGGCTGGAATGGACTAGGACATATCTGGAACGGTGCGCAGCCATCCAACGTCCGTTCTGGCACAATGCGGTCACATTTGGAATCTGTTCCTGTGCTACCCATGGCATTCCAGAGTCTATTATAAGCTGTTCCAAAGTCTGTTTCAAGCCGTTCTAGAGTCTGTTCCAGGTTGTTCTAAAGCCCGTACCATAACCCGTCCTGCGGTACATAAAAACATCAAATTTGTGCATGGACCAATGAGAATGCGGCGATCAGATTCGATGTGTGAGCTATGCACCTCACGGACCACAAACGTGGTGCCCGTGACCCTACATTGTGCAATTTGCGCTTGTTGCAATAGGTGGCAAGACCAAGCAGACGAAGTTGTAGCTTGTGAAGGCTGGGGACCCCTATCCCTTGGCCCAGCCTTACCAAGGCAACACTCCATAGCAATAGGCAGAGGAAGCGTGGGGCCAAACAAAGGGGCACCCACAACAGCTGACAGCACCCCCCCATGGTGAGGGATCCGGCCGCGCAGATGGCGGTGGCACAAAGACGGCAGTGGCAGGGAGGGAGGGCCGGGGGGGTCCGCTGGCGGCAACGCCGCACTGCCAAACATGTTTGACTACCGGCATATGGTGACTGGGGACTTGGGATAATGAGAACTGGAACCCTGCGTAGAGGGGGGTGGCTTCAAGCTGGATATTCAGAACTTGGTGATCATGGAGTGACTTCTTGTAACAACTCAGTGGCGCGTTTATGCACTACAAGTGTGCAATTCTCAGTGTACACATGCCGTTTCTGCGTTTGACTCGCTGGCATGGTTTGCGACTGGGGTCAAGTTTGCTCGATTCATTGCAACTGCAGTATCAGCAGGGGCCACGAAATCGTGCTGCAGGTCGATTCTCCCAGAAAGATATGTCGCAAGCCTTTGCCTTGCACATTCTTTCATAATGCAGAGCACGCACATGAGGCATTGTGATGGAGAATATTCAACAAGCAACTTGTTCCCCGCAGCCTCTAGCCCGAAACTGCTGTACTCCTTTCGCTGAAAGTGTGGTCCTTTTACCTGCGAGTGTGCCCCTAACCCACACCACTACAACGACTTTTCCCAGCAAAAGAGAACATACTGTTCAATACATTGTCAAACACGCTTTTCCTACTGCACTCAGAGAGACTTGGAAACTCCTTGGGCCATGCGTTTTCCAAGAATACCATGCGCGCTCCACGAAGCGCACCATTCAGCCAAGAGCCCAGGTGCAACCCTCACCAGAGGTGAAATCCCACCTGATAAAAGTGGAGGCCGTCATAGACCGCTGACAACGCACTGTTCCACAGCAGATGCATATGCACATGCCACCGACGGTGGTATCAGGAATCGAAGGACTTTTCTCGTGGCGCATCGAGCCCATCACTGGGTGGGGTCACCGGCCACACCCACACACAAGGCATTGTAAAAAACAAGTAAATTTTCTCCTTACATTCAGCACTTGCCAATCCCGACCATAAGCCCCATCCAAACTATGTACAAACACACAGGCGTTCAAAGCTCTACACTGCGTTCACGGCCACAGACCGTCCAGGAAGCAAGGCGTGGGAATCTCGATCCCGTAGAATTTGACAGAGTCGGCGATGGCACAACCTGGGCCATAGTAGGCGGTGGGCGTCACCACAGCCTTTGAGAAGATGGTGGAGCCCAAGGGGTCGTCCAGGTGGCTTTTCAGGGCCGCCAAGGGGTTCAAACCAGTCACCTTGAAAAGGAAATTTTCAAATATCAGCCACACTCACAACAAAGCAAACGAATTTCAGACAGAACAACAATGGCTGATGTTGATTATGTGTGTCGAATCTGTGGACACACTAACAGAGAAACAAAGCACTGCACTTGCACCTGGGAGGCGATGGCGAGCCCCAGCCATTCCACAAATGTCCAGAATGCTGACATCCCAAAATGGGACATCCGCACGAATCTATGTTGCAAATCAAATGTGTGCTGCCATCCAGTGGATGCCTCTGCCCAGGGACTCTTTCAAGAAACAAAACAGATACCCCCTGGAAAGCGCTCTGGTTAGGGCAGCGCCTCCCGATTCTTGAATTCAACACTTGGATATCTCTTCAGTATGTCTTTATGTTCAAGTCTTGTTCATGGCTGTGCATGGGCGAACTGGCATGGACAGTAGGTGTGAAAACCACAGTGCTGGGCAATCTTCGCCACCACAGCTTCGTTTCAGTGCAGTTTGCCAGAGGTACCCTGCACATTAAGGCCCAATCCAGTTACTGAACAACAACTTTCCTCAGCACTTGTTGCTTATCATAAACCATGTAATCCAACACCTGGATAAGGTACCCACCTGAGCAGACATCACCATACCAATGAAGGCCACCATGGCAAGGCGGCCATTCTTCAATTCCTTCAGCTTCAGTTCCTCGATGTCACCTGGAACAAAGGGAGCAAAGATGCCGCCAGGGTAGCCAGGCTGGACGCCGTCACAAGCATAAAAATTCAGACATGCCCTGTTTTGGACAATTGCATGCGCAAAAGTGGCAATTTGTATGTCCCCAGGCTCGAAGCATCAAACTGCACACATGTGGTAATAGGACCCATAAAGGCAAGGCAGTCGTATTGCCTATTCCAATGTCTGCAGAGAACTGTGCATCAGCAAGTTGAACAAGGAGAATCCAATCGATACTGAATGCACAGCATGCATGGTTGAACAACTGGCAGCTTGTTGATGCATGTCTGATGCAATAACTTGCTAAAGCACAGAGCAGCTTTGCCTCCTGACAGAGGTAAAGAGATTTTGCACTGAATGAACTTTCCCTTGGGCAGTGCTGGAATCAATCCTTCGAACACTATGTTTGATCCCAGCGAACCATGCCAGGAACCCATACAGTGCCTGGGTGTGGCATGCTGGCTGGAACAGAACAACCACATAGGTGCTATAACGAACAGGAATGACTGTCAGTTGAGCCTGTTCCACCTGACAATCTTGAAAATGGGTCCGTGCACTTCTTTTCCTCAAGGTCAAGGCAACATGCAGGCCATTATTTCCCTGCTCCACCCACTAGGAAGACTTCTGCAGCACATGTGTGACAGTCTCCCAGTGCCACAGAGAAGGCACACCACAACCCAGGCACCCTACCTCGTGGTCAGGAAGACTGAAATTGCTGAACACAGGGTCCTGGTTCACCGATCCTGGCTTCCTCAGGTCCTGCCATCTCCGGACCTCAACATAGTGCATAGCAAAGGCCTGGCATGCCACTAGGCCCAAGGGGTTGAATGGCAGATCGGCCTTCACGGCAGCCTCGTACCAGAAGACATCCGGGTTCGTAATTTCCTGAAAGGACCACCAAACATATTCCAATTTTTAATTCGTGCCCAAGACAAACACAACCATTGCACCATGCAAGGGAAGATGGGCATGAAGCCACACCCAAGCCTTTCATCTGCTCGTGTACTCCCTTGCATGCCGGAAACCAGAATGTCGGCATCTGGCAAGGTGTGCGATTGTCAGTGTGGATCAGTCCAGCCGGAAGAAAGTAGCAACACCACTCGGATCTCTGGTGGGTGCCAGCTGGAGGAAAGACGGTTTCACAGTAAGGGAGAGGGACAACACTAGGAGCACCACGAATTGTTGTCCTTTAACCATGCACCGAATTGGTGGTTCCTCAATCGCGCACCGGTTCGTTAATTGCGATCGGTCGCGCTGTTTCCGTGCAGTGGCAATTTGAGTCACGAGAGCCGGTTTCCTATGGCGCGCAAGTTCCGAGTCTCGGCAAGGGACCCGGGAACAGCCGGTGAAGACGCAGGCAACCACGCCCGACGATCCTTCAACAGCCCAACTCAGGCCTGGCAAACCCGTGCGTACGGACATCCAGCGTGGGGCAAGGCAAGTTCATCGGACTGCACCAGAAACTAAATCATTTCAGGCACATGCTTCCCCCACGATAGTGCACCTCGCATGGCAGGTGCAGGTGCAGCCACCAAAAGGGACAGACGACCACTCCTGCACTCTCCGATGCCACATGCCGTCACCCGCCCAAATTTCGATCGCCATCTCTCCACACCGGTCACAAAATCTGGCCCGCGACACGCCACACACGAGCCGCGTCCTCGGCGGCGATTCCCCCACACCACCCCGCCGCGGGCCCCGCATCACGGCCCCGCTCCCCGCCTCGCCCCTCCCCAGCATCCGAGCAGAAAATCCGACCAAAAACGTCGAGAGCAATGACCAAGAATGTCAACGATGCCAAAAATCCAGCACTCGTGATCGCCCGGGCGGGATCCGCCGACGCCCCCCCACCTGTGCGAAGATCCCCGCCGTGCCGAGCATCGCCCACCGTGCGTGCTGCAGCTCCGCCTCCCGGAACCACTTCATCGCCTCGGGGTTGGCGCCGAGGCCCAGGGGGTCGTACCCGAAGTCCCCGGTCATCGATCCGTCCAGGTGGGCGGGCGGCGTCGACCCGGGGCACCAGGACGGCCTGTCCGCGGCCATCTTGGCGCGCGCGCCGTTGGAGACCCCCCTCAGGCCTTTCTGGGCCCTGGGCGCCAGGCGGGCCCCCAGGCCCTTCGGGCATCCGACAATGGCGCTCATGGCGCGGCCTGTTAAGGGAGGGTAGGCTCCCGGCGGGTGGGCGAGGGGGAGGGTTGGGGGGGAGAGCGGCGCACGGCTGGCGGGGCCGACGTGGGGGTGGTGGGGAGGGGACCTAGACAGGGAAGGGGGCAAAAGTCGAGATCCGAAGGGGGGCCAGATCCGCGATATGGACGCAGTGCTCGCGATACAGCCCGTGTGCGCGGGGTGTTTCGCATCGGGAACGGCATCGATACGGGAATGGGGCTGATGGTGGAAAGCGGGGTGGCCGCTGTCGCGTCGGGGAGGGTGGGGGAGCTTCTGCAGCCAGGGAGTGAGGGGCTCTTTGTTCTTTTTCGTTTGTTTTTCGTTTCTTTATTCGCGTGCTTGAATTGACAATACGTCGACCCCACGGGGCCGGAGGCATTTGCGTCCAGCGCGCCCGAACTGGGCGGGTTTGAAAGCGAGTTTCTGGCGGGGCCGCAGGATGAGATGCGATTCAAGATGCATCATCGGCACAAGGGAGACCACCCCACTTCGCGGACTGCCTGTAGTTTCACCCGCCAAACTCGGTGTTTCAAACGGATGCGCCGTGATTTTTTTTCGGGCCCTCACCGCCTCCAAAAAAAGGCCACCCATCGCCCCTGCAATTGAAACACGACCACGGAAACTCCAAAACCAGCCCACAGCGCAGGGCGCGAGCCGGCGGCGGGCGGGAGCAGCAGCACGCGAGGTCTGCCCCGCGGGGAGGCGACCGCAGCCATGACGAGCCACAAGGAGCAGGACATCCAGATGATGCTCGCGGCGGGCTGCCACCTGGGCACCAAGAACTGCGACTACCAGATGGAGCGCTACGTGTTCCGCCGCCGGGCGGACGGCATCTTCATCATCAACCTGGAGAAGACCTGGAACAAGCTGCAGCTGGCGGCGCGGATAATCGTGGCGATTGAGAACCCCCAGGACGTGATCGCCGCCACCGCGCGGCCGTTCGGGCAGCGCGCGGTGCTCAAGTTCAGCCAGTACACGGGCTGCAAGTGCCAGGCGGGCCGCCACACGCCGGGATCCTACACCAACCAGCTGCAGAAGCGCTTCGAGGAGCCGCGCCTGCTGATCCTCTGCGATCCGCGCACCGACCACCAGCCCATCCGCGAGGCCAGCTACGTCAACATCCCCACCATCGCCTTCTGCGACACGGACTCCCCCCTGCGCTTCGTGGACGTCGCCATACCCGCCAACAACAAGGGCAAGCACGCCATCGGCGTGCTGTACTACATACTGGCGCGAATGGTGCTCCAGATGCGCGGCACGCTGCCCCCGGACCAGGGCTGGGACGTCATGGTCGACCTGTTCTTCTACCGCGAGCCCGAAGAAAAGGAGGAGGCCGAGGAGGGGGGCTTCGGCGGCCCGGGCGCGGACGGCTGGGGCGCCCAGCCCGCTGCCGCCGTGGCGCCGGCCAACAACTGGGGCGGCCAGGCGGCGGGCACGGAGTGGACCACCGGCGATCAGTGGTCCACGCCTGCCGCCGGTGGGGCGGATGCCGGATGGACACCGGCGGCGCCACCAGCCGGGGACCAATGGGGAGCCCCAGCCGCTGATGCGCAACCTGCGGCCGCTCCCGCGGCCGGCTTCGGCGCTGTTCCTCCGCCCGCGGCCGAGGCGGGCGACTGGAGCACCCCCCCGGCGACAGCGGCAACGGGGGGGGATGCAAGCTGGGGCGCGCCGCCGGCGGCCGGCGGAGGGTGGCAGCCCGCCAGGGCCGAGGAGTGGGGCGCCGCGGCGCCACCGGGGGGCGGCGCCGGCGGGTGGGAGCAGGCGCAGCCGCCGGCCGGCCAGGGCGGGCAGTGGAACCAGGGCGGCCAGGGCTGGGGCGGATCCGGCTACTGAGGGGCGGATGGGCATTGAGGATGGCGGCTCCGGATCTCGGATCGGTGGAAGCAGATCTCGGCCCCGGGGAGGGGATGGTGGCCTGGCTGGCAGCGTGTCCTTCATTGAAAGGAGATGTGGGCCCCAGGGAGGGTTGGCAATGTGTGCTGCAACTCCTGGGGACTGGGAGATAGAATGCTGCTGGAAAATGGTTTGGTGCGGCCTGCGGGTGTGGCCCCGGCTGTTGCGGCGGTTGGAATGGGCAGGTGGGTCTGTGTGGGTGTGGCGGTGCGCACGCATTCTGCCAGAGATGTGCTGTTGGGACTCGGAGATGATGGACAATTTGGTGTGGACAGCTTTGGTACGTGTGAGCAGCTTCCTTTTCCTGAAGGGTGCCTGGTGTGGAGCGGGCAGGGTTGTTCTTCTTTTCAAGGCCAGTGTCCAATGCAGCCGTACGGCATGCCTCCCTGGGATCGATGAGCCTTGATCGGCACATTGGGCCCCACTTTCTGTTGCGGGGATTTGGCAAAAGCAGCTGTCCATTTGGCTTGCCGAAACTTCCAAAAGCAACCTCGCATTGCAACACTAGTCAGTGGCATAGCGGCACTGTTCGGCGTTGTTGGGCATGTCGTCTAGGAGGAGAACAAAAAGCAAACTTGGGTGCTTTGGAATTCCACCACACACAGCTGCAGTGTCACAGGTGGTAAGCAAATATCATCCAAGTTACCAGCGAAAATCGCAGCAGGGCACCGAACTGGAGTGTGGTTAGTGGCCCTCAGTTTTTCTGTGTGCAGGCCGCATTTCTCTCCTGCTGTTCCACAGCAAGGAACGCTCCTATCATGGTGTATGCTGGATTGCTCTCCAGCAATCCATCTACAAATTTGGCAATTCCAAAGTCCACACAAGTGCAACGCAAGAAAAGGAAATGGTTGGAAAGAAGCATTCGGGGCTTGGGCAAGAAAATCATAGCAGACATGCAAATTTTGTAACCGGTCTCTTTTACGACTGCAAAGAACGTTGGACCGTCTTTTGCCATGGTACTTTGTTGATATGTGTACTTTGCATGATATGGCGGTGACTGGTCCATCATTGACAGATGGTTGTATGACTAGAAAGGGACATGCCTGTCCGCGACCTATTTGTAACTCTGTAACCTCAGCACCCTCAGCACCCTCAGCACCCTCAGCACCCTCAGCACCCTCAGCACCCTCAGCACCCTCAGCACCCTCAGCACCTTCAGCACACATAGTCCCACCCCAAACGTAGCGCATCATGTGGCACCCGAAGCAAGGGTGGGATTATAGGACTATGGCTGCATGGCGCGGTGCGACGCTGAGGCGCGCGAACGTCGTGCCATCGTTGCTGTGCGTTGGACTGGCGACGTGATGAGTGGTATACAACGAAGGTCACGGAGTAGTCACGCGAGAGCCGCAGCAGGGATTGCATGACAAGGAGCCAGTAGGACGGCGGCTCTTGTGAGCTGACAGTGTGATCCTATATGGAGACCCGTCCTATTGATATGGTGGAGCGTCACTGCCGTGTCGAGCGAGCACGTGGCATAGCGTGAGCGAGGCCCGCGTGGCAATTCCATTGCATTGGGCATGGCAATGCCATGATGGCATTGTCTTTGTTGTTGGGGGTGCACACTGAGTGCCGATGGGCCAGCTTAGGTTGAGTTGCTGCTGAGATGCCCCGTGGAGGTGGCAACTTGCCACTGGGAAGGTTCGCCAAGACGTGTTGCTCTTGAGTTTGATGGTTTTCTTTCCGAATCTGGTTTCTTTCGATGGATTCTTGAGCCGATGCTCTAGTTCTTGATATGTTCCTTTGTGATGGGTTTGTTTGTTCGTGTTCAAGGCCCCTGCATATGACGGCTGGCCAAGTGTTCGAAGGTTTGAATGTCTCCTTCATGATGGTTTCTACCAGTTTCCTGGTTCCCTTGGTTTGCTTGATTGAGGCGAATACACATCGAGGACGACGCTCTATGTGTGTTGGGGACGAATGATATGGCAATGACTGCTCCGTCATTGACAAATGGTTGTACGGCTATAAAGGGACATGCCTGTCCACGACCTATCTGTAACTTTGTACCGTCAGTTGTGTCCCCATGCCTGTGGCCGTGCCTGCCTATGACACATAGTCCCACTCCGAACCTAACGTATCAGTACCTTAGCAACCTTCAAGACAATTGTCCAAAGAAACTATTGCTTCACAGGCACTCCTCATGTTGGTGCCACGCATGCCTGCACATGGGGCCTTGATTCCTGCTCGAGTCTGGCGTGCTTTGCAGCCTCCCCCTCACCAATTTGGACGGCCCCCACAGCGCGGTAATTCCATCATTCAAGCATTGAAGCCATCAAGCCCATTTCCGCCGATCGCCCCACGATCACTAACCCTGCGGACAGAAATGACTCCCCGCCTCCGCCAGCACCGCGATACAAGCTTCCCCCAGCGCGCACGCCTACCCCCAGCTGCCTCCGCTGCCTATCCCGCCTCCCAGGCGCCCAAACGCGCACTTCCACACCTGGGAAAGGCAAGGGCAGCCAGATGGACGGGATGCTGTCCACCGGCATGCTGGCATCCGTGTTCGCGCTGTCGGACACGGGTCAAGTCAGCAAGGAGCCGGTGAACGTGCAATGCCTTGGTGCGTCCTCCCGTGCCCTTGCAAAATTCTCAGCGCGTTGGACAGAACTCGAGTTAGGAGCCCTCCCAGGACACCGGCAGGCGTCCTCGAGGAGGTTCTGCCGAGTTTGCTGCCGCTGCTGTGACACAGCGGCTGTCTGGATTTTCCCCCGCGCTGGGACGCGCTGTGCGCTGCGTCGCCGCGCGCAAGCGCGCGCGTTGGCGACCGCTGCAGGAGACGGGGACGCCTGGGATCGGCGCCGGTGGCCTTGCTAGCTTGCTGCGCCTTTCGGGTAATTTTCGGGTGACGGGTGCAGCTTTCTGAGCAGCAGAACTAGGCGTTGTGGGGAGGCTGATTTGTGGGGCGCCATTCGCGCTGGTCTTTGCGTCCTTTCCATACGCGAGCGTTTGGCGCGATCTTTAGCCGCACAGCAGGGTGGTGGATGCTGCGTTGCTGGATGCTCGGCAATGCTGAATCCCGCGTGCCTTGCTGGTCAAGCGAGACGTGCGCGGCGCGGCGGTCCGCTCTTGTGCGACTCTGCGCGGGAGTTATGTTCATGCCGTCGGTGCAACCACCGCGATTCGTAGTTTCGGCGAAGATTTTTGCCGAAGGGAGGTTAGAATTCTGTGAAATAGCAAGGACGATGTCGAATGGGCAGCGTCGGGGAATGGCAAGGAATGGGTGGCATGGCCGTGCGCTGCCACGCATTCTTCCGCCCTGTTCCGTGCCATCTGTGGGCGTTGTAGTCTGCACCTTTGTCAAAAGTTGCACACGAAGTACGCCTGGCTACACATCACCGGAGCTTTTCCAAAGCCAATGGGAGAATTCTGCATCACCTGCAGCGAAAGCGGGGCCCATTGTTGACACGGCTGTCCTATCGTCACATGGCAAGTTTCGCTGCTCATCCCTGCAGGCGACCTCCCTGAAAGCCTTTTCGGTGGGCCTTCCCTTCAATGCAGGTGTCAAGGATATACAAGGGAAAGACAGGCAGCCCAGGTTCAGGATACTGATCAGCGACGGTGTCAACTTTGGGATGGCCATGCTTGCGTCACAGATGACGGACAAAGTGTCCAACGGCCAGCTTGTAGAAGGCTCCATCCTGCGGTTGACTGACTACCTGCCGAACACTGTGAACGGCAGAAAGTGAGCGAGCCTGCTTTCTAGTGGAAGGTCTCTGATTCAATCTTTGCACGAAAAGTGCATTTTCCCAGCAATTGCTGTACAGCCTGTGTTGGATTCCACAGCAACGACATGTGCAAAATACTAGGAAGCACTCTGCCCTTGCACCCACTGGGGGCTGACGGGATGTTGACAGTGCTCCATTTTGGCTTGCGACTACCTAGCATCGTTGCAAACGAACTGGGGTCTGTGAGAATTACGGCAACTATTCTGACACCGCGTCTGCTTACAGGGCTTTCCTGTTCCTGCACAAAACAGGGGCAAAGTACGACGTGCTCCTAAGAGATCTGCACTTTGGCACGATCAACGCCTGGTGACCAAAGAGACCATAACAGACTAGAAGTGTGGGGAGATGTGTACTTGAATGCATGCCTACCAGAAAAAATTTACCTACTAAAGTATTCGCTTTCCCACAGTATTTGGCTATCACAGCTGAACAATGGCATGTGTCACATACTGTGAGGGGTGCGACGAGACAATGTGAGACAAGCTCGTGTGCTGGGGCCCTGCAGGATTCTCATTGTCCTCCAACTGGAAGTTCTTGGGAGGTCTGGAAAGATCGGCGACCCCCAAGCTTTGGAGCAGCGCGTTGGTATGGCTGCGCCTGCACAGCACAGCATGAACGGCGCTGGAGGTAACCTGAATCAGAACTCAGCTCCAGCGCCTGGCAGCACGGGGCCTGGCAGCACGGGGCCCTACGGCCAGGGTGCCTGGCCAACAACGGGTATGTATGGCCAGGGGGGTTCAACCAGGCCGTCGGGCCAGAGCGGGGGGTACAGCAGCAACTATCAGGACAGCCGGGGGCCTCCAGGCAGTGGGGCAGCCTCCTTTTATGGACAGGGGCCCCAACGTGGTGGAGGTGGTGATGCAGGCAATTCTTATCGATCAAGGAATGTGCATGAAGGTGAGATAGTGTTGCTGATTCCAACCATGGCACTGTAGTTTCATGCCCAGCTTGTTTCAGGACAGTGCAGAGATTGTGAGTGGGTGCAGCAAACATATTTGGACAATCAATTGGAGTGGAACTATGCCCTTCTTGGCCCTGAAGGTTCATGGTAGCATTTTGTGGCTTGCTGACAAACGTAAGCAAATGTTTGACATGTGGTGAGAACAACCACGTGCTAGTGTCAGCGTCCTTGGCTAGTGCTTTCTGACTTGTTGATGACGTTCTCCCTTGTGTCAACAAGGTGATAGCCACCAGGCATTTTTCTGCACAGCGTCATGGGTGTTCAATGTGCCCATTGTGCACTCGTGCAGTTTATGCGTTGAGGATGCAAAGGTCTGAGCTGGGTTGAACTTTGGCATCAGCCATTCATAAGTTCACAGCCTTGCGGCTCTGCAGGTGTGATGGGGTAAAGGCACTTTGGCCTTTCCCACTGCATTCAACAACCTTTTAGGTCTGGCATTCATGTGACATTTTGAATATGTGCTACAATTTGGAGTCAAACTAACTAACACATTACACTAGATCAGCTGCAAAGTTGCTCCCCTTGCATTTAGATGTCACGAGTTAGTGCTGACCACATCGAGCGAGCTGAACCCTGATCATAGCCACTGAGACTGCTGTCGCAGTGCCCAAGCGTCCTGTCAGCCCCAGACAGGTGCAAGTGCAGCGCTGTTTTGCATCAACGAACTGAATGTGCATGTGTTCCAGATGTCAAATTGATTTAACAGAACAGTGTCCATGCATTTCATGACTGCAATCAGTGTGCCTTTCCAACTCCAGTTGCATTGCATCTTGCACCTCCACAGGCGGGCCCTATGGGCAGTCCGGTGGTGGACTGAACCCCGGGGCGGGGCCCCCGCAGTACAACATGAGCCGTGGGGGTCCCATCGCAAGGGACGAGACTCCTGCCAACATCACGCCCATCAGCAGCCTCAACCCCTACATGAACAGGTGGACCATCAAGGCACGCTGCACCTCCAAGTCAGACGTGAGGAGATGGTCAAATGCGCGTTCGGAGGGCAAGGTCTTCAGCTTCGACCTGCTGGATGGGCAAGGGGGAGAGATCCGGGTCACGGGTTTCAATGACGAAGCAGACAGGTTTGTGAATTGTTTGATCGGGCAACCAAATCGTGCTGCAGTGTGCTGAGTTGTGAGCTCATTTTTGAAGCCAGCGCGTCCTTAGCTCAGAAACCAAAAAAATAGAGTGTTGCAGTTTCAAGAACGTAGCTCGCAGTGCTAACAATGAGTAGTCTGGTCACAATTTTTCAGTCGAATGATTGTGTGGCCAAAAGTCAATGGGGTTGCTATGTCAAGACAAAGAATCCAACAGGATGCCATGTGTGTGGCATTGCAAACAGTGAACGCACACCCAATGCAGTTGTTGTGGAAATTTCTCTATTGTAAATTCAACGATTGTGGCTGTTACAATAGCCATGACAAGCTCTTGTACATCATGTATTTGCGTAGAAAGATGCCATGGATGTTTGTTCTCCTTTAGTGGCGGTGTGCATTTAGCACGAAGGATGCAGCTGTTTAAGAACTGCACAGTGGTGTTGTTTCAACGAATGACAACATTAGACACAATGTCAATTTCGAACCAGGACACTGTGTGCAGGGGTGACCATTACGATCGGCGCATTTGGCAGGTACTTCGACATGGTTGAGACCGGTGGGATCTACACATTGTCCAAAGCGAGCCTGACGCAGAAGAAACCCCAATTCAATCACACCAATCACCAGTTCGAAATTCGGCTGGAGCGCCAGAGTGTGTTGGAGCGCTGCCCAGAGGACAACTCCACGTCTCATATACCAAGGGTTCAGTACCAGGTATGGTTTACTCATAGTGCGCAAAAACTGATGACTCACTGCTGGCCCAAGTTTAGACACGATCAGTCCAACCAGTCAAAATAGCCCCGCCAATGACTTCTTAAGCACCTTGCTGTTCTATTGTGGCCTTGCTGCTGATTTATGGCAGTTTGCTGGAGTTTGGACCACATGCGTTATTTTGCCTCTTCAACAGGGAGTGCAAGCCCAGGTAGCCACGCTGTGTGTGTACTGACAAAGCTCCACACGAATGGCAGACTTGCTGCAAGAGCATTGTGTCTTGAAATGGTTAGTGCAATGGAAAATGGTAAAAAAAATCTCAGGTAATGTGTGCATACACTCGGTGCTGCTGCATGCAGCGACCCCATTGGTGGAACTTGAGAGCATATCCAAGAAACGTGCCCAGTGCGTGAGAGCTGATAAAGCCAACCACAGAATGGATGTGGGATTGTGGATGCTGAACAAACGACAATTGGTTTAGTTCGCTTCCCCTGCAATCAGGGCAAAATGATCCTATCCACCCATCTTGAGAAGTTGTGGCCACTCGATGATGTAGCTGTCATATCATCACGAGATAGACATCAAAAGGGTAATGTTTGTTGTTTGCTGCAGTTCAGGGACATAGGCTCCATTCAGAACCTTGAGGCTGGCACCATGGTGGACGTGGTGGGAGTGGTGGAGCGCGTGGAGCCCTGGAGCAAGATCACCAAAAAGAATGGCGATGAGGCCATGAAACGACCTGTGATAATAAAGGACAAGTCACTCTTCTCCATCGAGGTGTTTAAGCAAATGTTCCCAAGGGAGCCTTCGTTGGGTATTGTGGCACATACGATGAGCAATAGAACAGCCTAGCACAAAAACATTGTGGTGGTGGTGGGGGGAATATCTGGGCCTATCAATGACTGGGACAAAACCAAAGAAACCCCTGCATTATGCATCCCCAGGCTGTTTGGCTTGGCCATAGATCTTGGTCAGGGTCAGGGATTTATCCGAAATGACATGATTGGATATTTGGGTACCACCAAGTGCACCCAGGATGGATTTTGGCATCGTGCCACACAAGTATAAGTGCTCACCACCACTGAACCTGACAGCGTTTTCATTGCCTTTCATGAAATGAACCACCAGGTATAGCCTCCTCATATGAATGCGGCTCCTTTCTCACGTGCATCTCCGCAGTTTCGTTGTGCCCTATTTGGTTCCTCTTAGCAGGAACCCAGATGTGGTGCTGCTAGACACTGATTGCTCACTGATTCTCTGTGTTCTGATGTAGATTACCCTTTGGGGAAATTTCGTGACCAATCCTGGTGATGCCCTGGAGCAGGTATGGTCACAATGCCACTGCTGCTTGCCCACACCTGCACTGTTGATTGGCTGATGCTACATTCCATTGCTGACGAAACATGCTGGGCAACGCCCACTCCTCAGCACCGCTTGCTCAGAGCGTGTCGTGTGCCTTTGCTGTGTCAGGAGCTTCAAAACAACAGGCACCCAGTGATCGCAGTGAAAGGGGCACGGGTTGGTGACTTTTCTGGAAAGAACTTGTCGACCATCAGCAGTAGCCAAGTTGACGTCGACCCCACAGATGTGCCAGAGGTTGCCACGCTTCGCCAATGGTGAGGCTGACCTGTGGCATTTCTTCAGATGGCATTCACTGGAAAATGACGAATCAGGTCACATGTTTTTCAGTGCGACAGGGGCCATGATTCCATGCACATTGTGTGCTTACGAGTGTTTGTTTGACCTTGTAGCTGTGCCTGAGTGTCTTTGCACTTATTGCGTATACAGTACACAGACAGTGTTCCCACAGACGTTAGTATGAGTATGTTTATTTGGCTGCTGAGATTTTAATTCAGTTCTGCGTTTTGAGTTGCAAAGAGCTACCTTGGAATGTTGGGCAGGTTCGAACAAGCAGGCGGTGATCAAGTCCAGGTAGCTTCGCTGAGCAACATGAGGGGCAGTGGTGGTGGACACAATTCCCCTCGTGTGACTCTGGATTCGATCAAAGGCATGCTGGGCGCTGATGGCCAGGCTGCTTACTGTCAGGTCAGTGGGGAGTGCTAGCCTTCCTGGCTGATGGGCTGGCATGGCTTTGGTTAGTACAAAAAGTTGCACTTCTGGCGTAGCCTGAATGTCAGTATTGCAAGTTGCTGCTGGTGCTATGTGCACATTAAGTTGCATCCATTATGTATGTAATTCGCTGCGTTTATTTGTAATTAACACCATTGATTGGGGCTTCACATATAACATCGCAGAGCGCGTGGTCCGGAAAGGGGATGAGGGTAGTGTTCAGCTATGTGTGTGTGCGTGTGTGCAGCAGCTCAACCTCAGTGCGTTTGGGGCCTCTTCAACCTGCAAAGGCTTGGATTTGTCAATTGCCCTTTTCAACTGCTGCCCCAGAATTGATTGGCGGGTTAACAAATGGGAAATTCGAATAATTAGATTGCAGATGAGAAATTAACCTTCATTGTTGCAAGAAAGCAGGCTTGTTTACAATCCAGACTGTCCATGCCTGGCCCTAGCGATGTTGATGCATGGGGGAGGTTGTGCATTTGTTCAGGTGGCGGCCACAGTCTTCTTCATTCGCAATGAAAACATGTACTACCCTGCGTGCCCCCTGGATTTCAATGGACGGCAGTGCCACAAGAAGCTGAGAGAGGAGTCCGTGGATCGATGGTACAGATTTGGATGCAGAATGGGAAAAAAATGTGCTGTGCCAAGGGAAACTTTGCTGAAAGCTATTTGTAAGCCCTGAATGTTGAACTGAACACCTGTGGGGACTTTTGATGTGCTGTTGACCTTTGATTTCAAAGTGGAGAACAAAATGTTTTTTGCCGGTTTTGATTGTTGTATCGTGTTGTTGCATTGCATGTTGCACATGCTTTCTTGAGTGTCAATTTCATAGCTGTGTCATCGTGCCACAGGGTGTGCGAGAGGTGCCAGAACAATGTTGAGAGGCCCTTGTGGAGGTATCTGCTGTCCTTGACCCTTAAAGACCAAACGGGGCAGCAGATCGTGACAGCCTTCGGCGAGCAGGGGCAGGAAATCTTGGGAATGAGTGCTGACAGCCTGAAGGAGCTGGAGGGGTCCCCTGATTTCGACAAAGTCGTTATGGTGAGCCCATACATTTGTGGTAGACCTGATGTGAGCAATGCTTCCGTTGTCTGGGAGCCAGCTATGAACATTTGGCTTGAACAACCCTGAATTGGGCACGACAAGGGTCAAGACAGTGTCATGGCACCTATACAAACATCTATGCACTTGGGGTCCGACCTCCGAGTCACTGCTGTGAATATAATCTGGGTCACGATGTGGGGACCCCTGGTGACCAGCTGGCCAAGGTGCCAATGTCTCATTCCAGGGTCACTCAGGTGTCCCTATAGCTGCCCTACTGTATTGGTGATGTGCGTACTGCAAGATGATATTACATTGCTAAACGTCGGTTCAGGAGCAGGAAGTGGCGATGGGAGGAGCACCACTCAAAGCTGAGGATATTGGCAGGGAGCATTCCTGAACTGCATTCTCTGAAATCTGAAAATGCAATTGGACGACCACAAAACTTTGAATTCCGGCTGCAGAATCCCGACTGCCATATTAGCTGCATTTTGCTAGCAGCATTGTCTGAATTTTGTCAATCAGGAAAGATCTGTGGTGCAGTGTACTGCTGTGTGAATTCACTTTGAAATGAAGTCACCTGCACCAAACAACAGTGAGAAACGATCCATAGGGTTGCTATATCTGTCCAGGCACCTGTCAAGGGGCTGCTAAATCGGGCCCCTACTGCATCGCAAAGCCCTTTCAGTCAAGAGAGGCATAATTCTGCCCAGTTCTTTTGTTCCAGAGCACTCTTCACTTCCATGAATAAGAGTATTCAGAAAATCACTAAAGCAAGCACAGCAGCAGCTATCCTGCTATGTCAGTCATTCAGTTACTTGCAAGTGTGACTTCTGCAGGCGGCCAACTTCAGCGAGCGACTGTTCACTCTGCGAGTGCATGAGGACTTCTACAATGACGAGAAGAGGACAAAGGTCTCGGTGGTGCGGCAAGAGCGGATCGACTGGCAGAAGGAGTCAAAGGCAAGTGGTGGCATGACAAGACAACATCCCGCAGGTTTACACTTCTTGCAACAAAGGAAAGCATGCCACGCAGGAGACACCACGTCCCCAGCAAGGAATGTTTGTGAGACTCCTTCCCATGCTATGAAAGATAACGCAGAAGTCCCTTGCTGTGAAGTGAAGGCACATATGCAGAACACCTTCGTACATCACTCACACACGTACTTATAGTTTCTTTTTGCAAGTGTTGTGCTGTCCTCATATGCCATTAGAAATCTGATGCTGTCCAAATGAATGGTACATCTGCTATGGCCATTACATACTTTATTCACTGATGTTTTGGTTATGTTCATCCACTCCCCATGTCTGGTGGAACGTACTTGCTCCATTCAGGGGTTGAGGCTCTGGATTGTGGACATGTCACTAGCTGTCAATTCAAGAAGTGTAGACTCAAGCATTCTATTAATTTGGGCTTGCCAGCAGCGCTGGACAGAGACACAGTCCATGTTTGAGCCTCATTAAGGCTTGTTGGCAACAGCGACAGCAGCACTGCATGGACATTGCTTTGATTGCCTGGAAATGGGTGAAGAACGTTGTGTGTGTCTGCAATATGAAGTCTCAAACTGCACACACATTTCATCCACGAGAAGTGGTTGAAACGTTAGTGGGTGTGTGGGGCTTATCCAACACTGGCGGCCAGATTGGGAGAGAAGGAATGTAGGTTAGACTGTGACTTCAGAAAAATAGGGCGCCCTGCACATACTTGATTGAATCAGTGCATGCCGTCCAATCAATGTCCACCAGTTTCATTCTCCTTGTTCATCCATTTTACATCATCTGTAGCAACCAGACCAACTCAGGCACTTGAAACGATTGCCTTTGACAATCTAGGTGCAAGCAAGATTATGACTGACTGCCCCTTCGTGCGATAAAATATTCCTCAAGCACACACAGCACATGACCTCTTCTGTGTAGAAAATCTTGCAGCTGTCCACAGGCCATCAGAGCTGCTGTCGTCGCATCAGCAGCGAGGATTGCTGTGTGCCTTTCAACTTGCACTTTGGTCCTGACCCCTGTTCCCCTTCCATTTGGTATGGTGTCTGTCGAAACAAGCATTGCAGATTACTTCATGCACATCCCCAACGCGCAAAGGCAGTGCATTTTGCTTCCTCTTGATGCCTGCATCTAGGGGAATGATGAACTTGGCCTTGCTCAGGTGCTCATGAGCGAAATACAGTCGCTCAGCGGCGGTGGCACACCCCAGCAGCCCCCAGGCAGCCAGCAGCTGTACCAACCACCCCCGGCACACAATGCTGGCGGCCAGTCCCACGGGGCACCACAGGCCGGAATGGGCGCTTATGGAGGCAGCAACAGCTACAGCTCCATGGGCGGCCCCTCTGCCGGGATGATGGGCGGAGGTATGGGGTACAACCGGCAGCCGAACGGCACATCAGCTTGGCAGGGTGGCCAAGGGGGTGCAGGGTTCAAGCGGTATTCTGAGGCATGGTAGGGCCAAACGCATGGCACGTGTTCTTCTCTGCCAGGATGATGATCTTTGGCTCGCGGCACCCAGCGACCAGGAGCGTAAGGGGTTGTCCCACGCGAGGCGCGCATTGTGGGTCGCGGGTCGTCGACACACAGCGATGTCGGTGTGGTGGCATGAGGCCTTTGCCGAAAATTGCACGGAGTACTGGGAAAATGTACTGCGTGTGTTGTTAAAGCACTAGCTGGCAGCATGTTAGCCTATGAGTGTGTTTGTCAAGAAGTGACAGGGTTGCCCAGGGGCAGGTTGTAGGCGGGCAGGATGTGGGAGCGCTGATGTCTGGTGAGGGGAACGTGTAGTGAGCTCTAAGAGTGGATTTTTTTCTTTAATTGGGGGGCGGCGGCTTGGGGGTACTGTTTTGAGGATGCAGGCTGAGCAGGCTGTTTCGCATGGATTTAGGTGGCACCGGGGCTCTGCTTGCCGGCTTCGCCATTTGTGACGGGGAATCAAACGGAAAACGTTGTCCAAGAATCCTGTATCTGCATAGGATTTGCCAAGAAAGTGAGAATCGCAAATTCAAGGGGTCCAAGCCCAATCATATGGAAACACTACCCGCTGCCTTTCAGGGCTCTAAAGACAGGAGTTTGCGTGGACAGCGAGCTTGGCGGGCTCCTGGATAGAAGGTCTGTGAGTGTCTTCACGGTCTCAGGCAACCGCGCAAATAATTCCCCTTTGCAATGTCTTCGTCCCGGGAGCAATAACGTGAGCGAAATTGGTGCTCTTTTCCTGCAGATGATCGCCGCCCTCAGCGGCTCACCAACTTCGCATCGCTCCCCTCCCCTTCCACCGCGCTTGCACTGATCAAAGGGAGCTCCTCGATCCCAAATATAGCCAACGGATTTGTTGCCAAGGCCGAACGCAGTGTTATCAGCAATACCAATGTGTGACAAGACGTTCTCCCAGAAAACAGACCTGCTATATATCTCCAGAGCTCATTCCCTTGAGCTGGAACTTCGTTTTGCTGGTCGCATTGCCCCCCCCACCCCCCACCCCGCCCATCATGCCTTGCGCACATGGGTGGGACGCCAACCCACCGTACCACCCCGAGCAGCATCACCACACAGCACTCCATCAAGAAGACGAGAATCGACGTTGTGTGTGTGATGGAGAACTGCAGGCTCGGGAGGACTCGCGTGCCAATGTCTGACCACGTTGGTGGCGAGCGGATATAGTGAACGGATCTGCGGCATGCAAACGTTCTTGGATATATACACGCTCACCATCTCCATGTGCCACGGCACCGCTTGCCTTGTCGAAAGTAGTTCTAAGGTAAACAGCTGGCTCGGGAGAAAAACGCATCGCTCTACACTGTGGATCCTCCATGAGCTGCTGGGGTCACCAGGCCAGTCCAATATGAGCGTACAAAAAATCGTGCGCCCGTGACACCAAAAGGAAAACGAAAATTATATTTTCCATGAACAGAGGACTGCGTATGCAAAGCATTTTGAGCGGGTATAGCAAAACTGCACGAACGTCGAGTTTTTGCTCTCTGTGGAGTCACATCGAACCCTCCTTTCCTGACTACAGCAGATGCCATCTGCAAGCTGTGCGCAGACGTCATGACACGGCGGTCGTGACAACGGCTCGGTTGGACAACATGCATCAGCGCTAGTCCGATGATGCGAATGTGACAATTGTCAAGCGCCATCCCTGCGGGACAGGGCATGTGAACGCCTGGAGCCCCGTGGGGCCCCACAGTGTTGGTCCTGAAAATATGTGCAAGACATCGGCCTGCTAGAATGTCAATGGAACATATGCATTGGATCCATCCATTGGATCGATCATGGAAGGCGACCACCTGAGGGATGGGAATGCATGGGCTGCGCTGCGGTGGCAACGTTGCCGAGTGCCAATAGTGAGTGCCAATGTAGTCTTTGGGGCTGAGATGAAGGCTCAATTTGCAGGATGTCTTGCAAGAGTGATTTGCGTGGCCAATGCGCACATGAATCTCCAGTGTCGACGGCGGATGCGGGCATACCATCTTGAATTCAGCGCACAGTTTGAGCGGCATCCGGTAGCCAGGCAGGGCCAAGGCCTTGCGGCTTGAGGGATTGGCTACTCTGTTTGACGCCCGGAGAGGA
Source organism: Ostreobium quekettii (assembly GCA_905146915.1). Taxonomy (NCBI): domain Eukaryota; kingdom Viridiplantae; phylum Chlorophyta; class Ulvophyceae; order Bryopsidales; family Ostreobiaceae; genus Ostreobium; species Ostreobium quekettii. Next base: position 2,466 of record CAJHUC010001290.1, on the reverse strand, counting down.
AGGGGGCCTATTGAGAGTCAATGTACCGTGCTTCAGGAACGCGGCTGGTTGGCGAAGATGAGATGTGCCAAGCTGTTATAGGTTTTGCCCATCAGCTTATTGCGATTCGTAAAGACAACACTCTGATTGTATGCTTAGATCTCAAAAGAAGCTCAGTGCTTGTGCACTTTTGTTGCTGGTGTGCGCAACCAGATTTGTGCTCCGTATACACTCTCTCGCCCCGCCATGGGCACATCATGGTACATACCGCCCTGGTCCCTGTGGGATACCTGGACTGACAAGGCTTTGGCGAAAGCTGCAACAAACTTTCAATCACAGGGAACGAAAGAAAAAGATACATTTCGAAATGCATCGAATTCGATTCAATTACAAAAGATCAGCCACAGATTGTGATGATGGGTCATCGGCGTTAAGTTAGTGCTTAAATTAGTGCATAGCATGCGATGGACGCGCAGAAATCGAGCATTGTGATGAGAGAGAATCAGAGAGACATTGAACATATTGGATGCAGCAACAGGACGCCTGTACTTGCTGCGTAGATTCCTATTTGCAACTTATTGGCGCAAAATGAGTGCACGGCCCTGAGCGAATCCATAACATTCACGAGACTAATGCCGTTGGTGTGGACGGCGCTTTGCATTTTCCTTTCGGGTCATTGGTGGAAATAGCACCACTCGTATTCGATGGCAACAAACAAGCACTTCCGTGCAGTTTTGTGGACTGTCGACATTGCCTGTGCGACCGGATTTTCAGTGTCTCTGCCGAATGAACGTATTGGATCTCGCGCTTTGAAGGTGCCATAAGTCCTGTTGGAATGTCGGCGCCCAATCAAGACTACATCGAGCTCGGTCAACTGGGTCTGGACGTCCCCGCACTTGTATTTTCATGGGCCCCCGAGCACGCCGAGTTTCACGCCATTGTCGGAGGGTGTCGGGCAGACAAAATGAACAGGTGCGGGACATGAAAATTTGGCTGTAACATGCCCGTCATCGCAAACAAGATGCAAGGACACCGCTTTGCCTTGCCGAAGGCAGTTTCGGAGTGCTGCAGCCCTGGGTCTCACAGCACCGCGATTTGGGACCACCTAATCAGGTCTTGACGGGGCGGCACACTTTCTCCACGAGCATCAGCCTGGCTGGCGAGCGCAGCATTGCAGGGCACTCCGGATGACAACAGCGACAGCCCACATCTCTTCCATTGGGAAGTGGGCGGCACCTGGACTCCCAAATGCATTGCAACAGCTCTGGAATATAAAGCAGGGAATTAAAAAAACTTGCTGCAGCACCAGCTTGGGCTTGGCGCGCCCCAGCTCGTCTGGGCCTGAAAACTGGGTCGTCGCTCAAAACCCCAAACCAACCTAACCTGAAAAACCGCCGAAACAAGCCAACATACACACCCTTCACCGACACGCCACCTGTGGCGATTTTCTGAGTACCCCGCCTGAACCATGTACCTTGAGGATTGATTGCGATATGATAACTGAATTATAGGAAAGTCTGTGCGTATTGGAATGTGTTGTAGTTGGTTGTGAAGGCTGTAGGTTGTGCCCTGCCCGTACGACGATGAAGCAACCGTGCCAATGATGCGTGCTGCCCTGTGAGGAAAACCCATGAAGGATACTGCTGCCGAACATCCCTGAACCGGAAGGCTGGATGACAAACGACGACCCTGTGAGCCTATGCTGGAGAGGTGATGACGTGCCGCCTTGTACAATCGCTGTGGAGTGTCAGGAGGACGAGCTGACCCAATGAAGAGCGGGCCCAACTTTGGATCTGACGGAGGGAAGGCTGGAGAGTGAGTCACACTGCGAGCTGCGCCTCAGCAAGGAGAATCGGGCCGAATGCCTTGGGTAATTGACGGGTATGGTAGAGTTCTGGGCGGCAAAGGCGATCCCCATGACTTAGGCCGGGTAAGGATACCCTGAGTAACGCAGTCGGCGGCTTACCAAGGGTAAGGCACCATGGGTAACGCAGTCGGCGGCTTACCAAGGGTAAGGCGCCATGAGTAACGCAGTCGGCGGCTTACCAAGGGTAAGACACCCTGGGTAACGCAGTCGGCAGCTTACCAAGGGTAAGGCAGCCGGTGGATTGGGAAGGGTAAGGATACCCTGGGTAACGCAGGCTAGTACTTAGACGGGAGTGGCCAGTATGTTGAGACGTGGGAGGCGCACCCTGGGTAAAAGGTACATTCGTACCTTGTATGAAATTGAAGGGACCTTTCAGAGAACCCTGGTAACGGTGCCGCGCCGCGGCTTGGGTATTTAAAGACACACGGCTTCACTTGTAACGAACAACTGCGAACCTTGGGCCCACCTCGCTGTTGTGTGTGAGTGACCTTCGGGGATTGTACCCCGCTGAGTGGAGAACATGCCGCGCTGACAGACGCCCATTGTGGATGCACTTCGCCGTCGAGTTTAGCTCGGATGGGCGAGCGTCTCAATTCGTGCGTGACCGGCTCATTGCTGGA
>CAJHUC010001289.1:0-45521 GCA_905146915.1 Ostreobium quekettii | reverse complement strand
AAATGCATTGCAGGTGGTGATCGACCATACCTAGTGAGCGGAGCAGATGACAAAACTGCCCGGGTCTGGGATTACCAAACCAAGGGATGTGTTCAGACACTGGAAGGCCACTTGCACAATGTGTCGGCTGTGTGCTTTCACCCAGAATTTCCGGTCATTATCACTGGTTCTGAAGATGGCACTGTGAAAATTTGGCATTCCACCACATTTCGTCTGGAGGACACATTGAACGAAGGAAAAGAGAGGGTGTGGTCGATTGGGCACCTCAAGGGGTCAAACAGGTTAGGTGCAAGTGGCACTGAATGTTTTCTGTAGTGCATTGCATATGACTGTCGCAAAGCAGCGTTTTTTATGTCTGCATTGGCAGGATTGTGGGGGCCAGTAATGGACTCCTGTTGATCCTAAGCTGTGCACTATTGTGTTGTTTATGACGTGTCTGTTGTTTGTGGTCTCTGCCAGCTTGTTTCATGGGGCTTGTCCTCTTGACGAATTCGGTCTTTTGATGCTGCAGCATTGCTGTTGGCTACGATGAGGGCGTGCTGCTGTTGAAACTTGGGCGAGATGAGCCCCTTGTTTCCATGGATTCAAGTGGGAAAATCATATGGGCAAGACACAATGAGATTCAGACTACCAACTTGAAATCTCTGCCCTCTGATGCTGCCAGTGCTGATGGAGAAAGACTCCCTCTCCCAGTGAAGGATTTGGGCTCCTCTGATTTGTACCCCCAGTCTCTCAGCCACAATCCCAATGGCCGGTTTGTTGCAGTTTGTGGCGATGGCGAGTACATTGTGTACACCGCATTGGCATGGAGGAACAAGAGTTTTGGGAGTGCTGATGAGTTTGTGTGGGGCAATGAGGCCAGTGAGTTCGCAACCAGGGAAGGAAGGTGTGCTGCTTTCACGTGTGCTAGAGCACTAATCCTTGCCTTGTCTGCACGGTCTAGGCAGCCATTGCTGTATTGTTTTCCTCAATTTCTGTACTTGCAACAGCTAATTGGTATTTGCTACAACTTGGAGTTTGATGATCTGTCTGTTGACCCAGCCTTGAACCATGTGGTGTGAGGTTTGTGTCTGAATCCCTGTGCTCATTACACTTTCACAGACACCCATTGAATTGGCAAAGCTATGGAAAACAAGGGCTTCCATGAAAACTACAAGGCTCTGTGCACCAGTTCCCGCCCAACGTCGACTAAAGGAATGCACCCAAGTACTTTTACCAAAGTACTGCTACTTTGCTATGAATTGGCAGCCACAGTCTGCTCAACCTCTGGTTGCAGCTGTATGTGGTGAATTTGCCCTCTGTAGGAAGCAGCCATATGTGACCCTTGATGCCCATTATGGTCGAATTGAGCAATAACCATGCTTCTGGTGTGCGTATTTGCTTTGCATTTAGATGTTCAAGTCAAAAGGAGTTGGGTGGCAGGTCATATAGGTGTTTGGGTGTTGATTTCAATTTGTTTAAAGACATGAGGCTGGTGTGTTGTTGTTCAACATCGTGCAGGTCGAAAGTCAAGGTTTCTCGGAACTTCCAGGAAAAGCACACATTGAAGCCACAATTCGTTGTCGAGGGCTTGTTTGGTGGAACACTACTCGGGCTGCGTGGAAGCGATTTTGTTGCCTTCTATGACTGGGCAGAAGGCACCATTGTCAGGCGGATCGATGTTCCTGTGAAGAAGGTGTTCTGGTCTGATTCTGGTGACTACCTGGCAATAACTGCTGATGATGCATTCTACATCCTGGAGTTCAGAAGGGAGCTGGTGGATGCTGTGTTGAACAGTGGCCAGGATGTGGATGAGGATGGTATTGAGGATGCCTTTGAAGTGGTCAGTGAAGTTTCAGAGCAGGTATGCCAAGGTCGTCTTTGCTATATGCTAGCTGTCAAGGTGGTGGTGTCCTGGCCATCATCATGGTCTTCATTTTGCCTCTGTCACATCACTTGACAGTGAGCATGAGTGAGGACAGCTTTTGAGATGCGCCTGTTCTTCACTTTGTGTTCCAGAACTGCTTATGCAAAGGCTGTGACATATTGAAGCACATAATGGTTCTGTTATATTTAAACCTATCATTCTGCTGTTTCTGTTGCTTCAGAATGTGCCAAGACTGCCGTTTGAGTGCAGTATATCAAAGAATCTTCGCACTCGTAGCTGGGAAGGTTGTGCAGTACAGGTGGTGTGCCTTGTCCTCGCTGATGGTGGTGGCAGCTGCCCTGAAAGGCGATGTTTCACAACATAGAGGAATAGAGCCCACGTGTTCTAGCTTGAAGAGGCGACTGAATATTGAGAACTTGTAGATGACCAGTATTGTGGAAAGACGTTGCAAATAAGGCGATGGGCTATTGCTGATATTAGAATGTAATTAAAAAATTGCTTTGCAGGTGGTGACTGCTCTCTGGGTGGGTGACTGCTTTCTGTACAACAACTCTTCTTGGCGCCTCAACTACTTTGTTGGGGGCGAAGTCACCACACTTTACCATCTGGACAGGCCAATGTATCTGCTGGGCTTTTTGGCGTCGCAGAGCAGGGTCTACCTCATTGACAAGGACCTCAGTGTTGTCAGCTACACACTGTTGATGAATCTGATCGAATACAAGACATTGGTCATGCGAGGCGATATTGATGCAGCACAGGTACGTAGAAAATAAGTCTGTGCCTTTGTGTTTTGAACAGAAACAGGTTTTGTGCTCTTTTGCTGCCTGATTCATTCATTTGACGGCATTTTTGCCACGTCTTATGTGTAAATTGGCAATATACAGTTGATGCCTACCTCAGGGTTACTTGTGCTGCTGGGGCAAGGTTTCTTGGTTGATGCTGCCATAAGCCTTTGAACTTTCAAAAGTTACTGAAGACAGTCTGTTGGCTTTGAATAACAACTGACCCTGTTGTCAGACTGAGCATTGTCCCCTGGTCCCCATCTTCTCTTTTTTGTTTGTACCTGGCAGGAAATTCTTGAGACGCTCCCTGAAGACCAGCTGAACAATGTCGCAAAGTTCCTTGAGTCTCGTGATCTGGTGAAAGAAGCACTGGAAGTTGCCACGGACCCAGACTACAGATTTGACTTGGCAGTTCAGCTTGGTGACCTACCAGTGGCACACCAAATTGCTGATCAGGTCAACAGTGAGGTGAAATGGAAACAACTTGGTGAACTTGCCATGACATCTGGTGAGCCAATGGACACATGGGCATTTTGCATGAACTGCTCCAGCATCTGTTTCATAATGAACAATGGACTGCTTGTTGTCAGCAAGGAGTAATGATTGTGTGTTGTTCATTCATGTGCTCTGCGCGCGCAACAGTTTATAGAGAGAAAATGCCTGCAGTTGCATCAGCAGATGTGGATTTGCTTTCAATGGCTGAATGTCTGGATACCCCCTCACAGCATTCAGATAGTTTTCATGTTGTGGGATCGCAGTCTTGTTACTGGCTGTGTGGTGTCATACCAGGGTTGGTGTTTATTATCCAAGTATCTTATCGGTGCAACAGAATTTTGCATATATTGCTACACCTAGGGCACGCTGAGACTTGGTACTTGGTTTGCTGGTAGTAGATTCCAACACACAATCTTGCATTTATTCAAGTGCATGAATGTTGGGCCATCCAACTGTGAATTTTTACTTGTTACACCTCTACTGTGTGATGAATCCCGTCCAGAAAATGTCACCAGCAGAACATCTATGCCAGGACTGTGGTGCATCGCCATTTCAAGTCATGGGTGTCTCTATGTGAGCAGGAAAGTTGACACTTGCAGAAGATTGCCTAATGAGAGGCAAGGACCTCCCTGGGTTGCTGCTCTTGTTTACAGCAAGGGGATCAAAGTCTTCACTGAAGGAATTGATTCCCCTGGCAAAAGAGCAAGGGTGCAGCAACATTGCATTCATGGCACATTTTTTGCTGGGCAATCTGGATGCTTGCATACAGCTCCTGGTGGACACAGGGCGCATGCCAGAGGCTGCCTTCTTTGCGCGTACATATGCACCAAGCAAAATGTCTATGGTTGTCGAACAGTGGCGTGACGACCTCAAAAAAATCAACCCAAAGGTACTTGAGACTGCATATTTTGGGTCAGAAGGACAGGAGGGCTTTGCACCTGCATTCACATGTGGTAGTGCCTGGTGCTGCAAAGTGTTTATGGGGAGTCATGGATGTACGCACACCTCAGCATTATGTGGTCTGCCTGCACCCAGGGTAAAGCAAGCTTTTGACCATCAACACCTGCAGTGGTTTGGCTTGAATTTCACATGGAAACGCAATTGAACAGTGAGGATTCCAGTTATGTAAGTGGTTGGCAGCACTGCCACAACACTTGAGATCTTGTGCAGTTGCCCTAGAACCAACTAAAATTGAGCCTGTGCAAAGTAGTGTACCTGTAGCAAGTGTGTTTCAATGAGCAGCATTTGGTTCTGTGGATTGTTAGCATGCAGCTAGATAAGTCTATTACCACAATGTATGTTGCACATGAGGATATGGCAGGCTGAACAGCCATTGCAGAAGTTGAGAAATGCATTCATGAGTACCGTGGGCATGGCAGGCTTTCTGGAATGCACTGTGCTGATGTTGTATCTGTGCATTGGATTGTAGGCTGCTGATTCGTTGGCAGATCCTGCAAAGTATCCCAACCTTTTTCCTCACCTTGACATGGCATTGAAAGCTGAAGAAATTGCACAACAACGGCGACTGCATCCTGTGCCTGCTTCTGAATACCCGCAGCACGAGGGATCGAATACTGTCAACTTGATTGAGGAAATAGAGAGACTGGCCATTGGCGAGAGAACAGGGGCAGTGGAGAATGGTGACATTCCCCCACACGCCGGCGCAGGTGCATTTGGTGCCCATAAATGATGTGTCGCTGCTCTGCTGTGGGCCTATGTGTGCAGCTTTGGTTGTATGAACTGTATTAAATTTGGTGGTGTTTGTCGATTTCCTTGCATAGCATGAACGCCTGTTTTGCTTCTTATGTGTTGTAGAACCAATTCCTGCCAGTGGTGACGAGGCAGGCATCTCTGTCGCACGAGCAGCAGGCAGCTTGAGCACGCAGGAGGGCACTACACAGATTGGACAACGCCCACATGCAGCTGTCGATGATGGGAGTTTGGTAGAATCTGCTGCTGGTGCAGAACATGATTGGGGCCTAGAAGATGGGGGGCAGGAATAGGTAACTGGGCAAGGCTTGGGTTGTGAAAGTGAATTCTTTGTTCGGATTGTTGGGTGGAACCTAATGTTGAGTATGGTGGTTTCAATAAGCATGAGTGAGAGAATTGTGATGGAATTGTTTGTGTGACGGAGCGGACATGGGATATGCAAGGGTGGAACCACCCAGCCACAAATAGAGTCAACAGACTCAGGTGGACTTGTATTTGAGAAGTCGTTTGGGCGATGTAGACATAGGCAGTGCGAATCAAATGAAATTCGGCCAAAACAAAATAAGGGCCATAAAAGATATTGCCAACACTATCGCCAGTTACCACATACAGACTAAAGTTTGACAGCAACGCCCAACGCACATTCTCAACAAAGAAACATCGCTTCGTATGGGTTCCTTCTCGTTTAGCCACCAAGAAACTTGCCACTCTTGCTCTCCCTGGTCTATCTTGGCTCTGCAGGTGTTGTGTTTTAAGATCGCCATTGTTCATGCCGCTATTGGTCACGTTTATGGATCAAGAGAAATAGCCGCTGAGCTATTGCTCAGCATGGTCACAACAATTGGAGAAAGAAGAATGCTTGCCGGAAAGCATGCAAAATTCTTACAAAACAGTCCATCGTTTATGGCTGCTAGACGCCACAGAAATAGTGATTGGCTCTGCTGTAGTTAAGAACATCTTTATTGGTCGGTGCTGTACAGGAATGGTTCCCATTGGTTGCAGTTCCAGCTTACTAACGAGGCATTTGCCGAATAAATAGCACCGGTGCTATTGCTCTCCTGTGCATCCATAACGCTGTGTGCTTGTGAGATGCCGAATAGGATCACTGCACCACTGCAATGTTCTGCGCAAATTAGCACCCAGTGCTGTTCTGGGGTGCTCGTGGCCTTGAGCGGTGCTATTCGGGATCAGAATACTAGCGCTCGGTGCTGAATAGCATCGGGGGTGCTATGGGGGTGCTTGCTCCCCAACCGTTATTGATGGTTTTCTGACGTGCGGTGCTATTCGAATAGCTGAATAGCACCGCCGAGACAATAGCCCCCACCGATAAAGGTGCTCTAAGGAAAATAATGAAAAAAGCGAAGCAAAAGTTCCTTACTTCAAGGACATTTGGTTGCGAGAGATTGGGATTGAGACATGACCATACAAGGCAGGCCACAATAGGGCTGGACGGCCTAATCATAGCGCAAAATGAGCTTGGGTATACTGTATTTTCTCAGTATTAGTATGCGTGCAGTGGACCCCAAACATGAGCAGTGGATACTAATAGTGGGTCATGGATACTAATGCAGTTTAGACCCCTGATCCAAGGAGTGACGAAGAAAATTTTGGGAACATAGATCGTGACATGCCCCCCAAATGGGCTTGAAATAACGACACCATATTATGAGTGACAATGCTATTACTGAAAGTTGTCAGCCTCTTCACGGAAGCCAGCAGTCTGAACTTGGGGCTCCACCAGGTGGGGCCGACTTGTGATGGGGTATAGCAGGTGTTTCTTGGACTGCTCGAGGCGCGTTTGCCTCCACGATGCGAAGAACGAGGACCGACATGGCCCGCAAGATGCCACAAAGGCAGGGCTCGTCCACAATTCACACAGCTGCCAGACCACAAACCCATGGGTTTGTTGTGTGATTGGCCACTCACAGGTACCATCAGATATCCAAGCCAGCATCAGGCCATGCAATTGCTGCAACTTTGGCTGGTTGCCTTCCGTGAAGACACCTTGATGTTACATCACCCTGTTCAGTGATGTTGACACAGTCATTTTTCGCATCGACGAGAGGGTTGATGAACAGGGTGGGGGACGTTTTCCCCACATTCACAAAGCTCGATTCCACTGTTCCATCGTGTTAGAGCGCTGCCAGGGAAGGCGAAGGGGTAGGCAGGTCCGGCTCAGAGCATGCATCCAAATGACGTTGAGCATACCAAATTCGACGGTACCCACTCCTGGTGCGTCCGTCGGGGTGCTAATAAAGGAAATAATATTACTGCGTGCACCAAATCAGTGACTGCTTGCACCAAATCACGTGAACACTATGTCCTAGCCTCAGTTTTAGGGCTAGGTTTAGTTTTAGGGTGAGTTTTAGTGTTAGGGTTAAGGTTAGGGCAGGTTTAGTTTTAGGGTTTAGGTTAGGTAAGTTTTGGAGGGAGTTGGTGCAAGCAGCCACCGATTTAGTGTAGAAAATCACCTATTTGGTGCAGCCAGTAATTGTATGCCCTAATAAAGTGGCCAGCCCGCGATGGAGGTGTGTGAGTGCCGACCTGCCATCAGGTCAGTCTGGAATCTATGGCCCCTCCCAACACGACGCTGAAGCATAGCCTTGGAACAGGAGCAAGCGGCCACCTAGTGTGAAATCAATCTGTGCTGCAATTTGGTCACGGTCCAGGAGCCCCAAATCTCCAACTCCCAGTTTTCGGGTAGCGCGATGTATGCTGGCCCCCTGGCCTTGGTTGTGGAAGGCGCTTGGGACACGGAGATGCTTCTATTGGTTCAGAGGACATATACCAGGCATAGCGGATAGAGATACTTGGCAATCGGCAAGCCCTGAAAGGGAATCTTGCGATGGGCATGACCTGCTGCATTGTATAAGAGACTGTAGTCTTCAGGTCTGGCCGTCTGGGACCACGAATTGTGTGGAGGACAGGGTCGCTGTGCGGAAGGTGCATGGGTTCCCTGCTCCCTGGAGCATTGATGAGTGTGGTGTGCACAGGATCAAGGTGGCGCCACAATGGTACCTATCATATTCTAATCAGATTATGAATAGTGCCTAAGATGTTTATCATTGGAATATGAGGTGCATGCAAAACGGTACAATAACAATACATTAGGGCACCGGTGTGGGTGCCATGACATAATTGTTTGCACACCGGTGACCCGCGAGTTGAGTACCCGGCAGAGGCGGAGCATTGAGCGGCCGACCACCACGCACATCAGAGGCCCCCTCACAGCAACGGGGGCCCGAAAGGAGGCTGAAAACTTTTAGTTTTGGAGTTGGGATTTGGACGTGCCAAGCACATGAGGATGAACACCAGGAGCACAGCAACGCGGCCAAATGGAGCAGCCCGCAAGATTCAAGAAAGGAGACCACGCCCAAGGTCAATTGTGGCTTGAACTGGCCAAGGTGAGAGGGAGATTTTTGGTGGGTCAGCGAGTGAAATCTCACCGAATCGACGTGCAGAGTGGCACGCAAAGTTGCGCCAAGGTTGGCGAAGCGGCAGCGATGGGTGCTGGGTGTTGAATTGAATGCCATCCCGGGTCCCCACATTGGGCCCATTTGAATCGGCGGAAGCTCGGCAGGAATTGGCAATGGGAGACATGAGCCGACGCATGGATTGAACGTGTAGTGCCGTGGCTGGACTAAGTGGGCCACGAAGGGTCAAAAAGAAAGCGAGATTGAGCTTGGTTGTGGATGGCGCCAATGGAGAATTGAGGCAGAAGATCGATTTTGGACGCGGATCTTGGTGGCGAACAGCGGCAACGTGTGGCAAAGTTGTAATCAACTGTGCGCAGAGATTGGAGACTGAGGGCCATATCGCAGGAGGCCGACGCCATGGACACGGACCGCAGGGAGAGCATGTGCGGGCTGCGCGCTGCTCGGAGGCAGCGTGTGAGGGGCCCAGAGCGGCTGCAGCACCACACTGGGTCGCATGAGGTTGAGTCAACATCAGTCTAATCAGATTGATTTGGGCACGGAGAGTGTGGCTGCAAACTATAGCAGAGAAAATTCGAAATTTCTGTTGTCACGTGATGGCGAGCGGAATGCTGCAACACATGTTGTCACTGTCGTAGCAGCCAGTGGTATCACATGCGATGTTGCAGCATTGCACAGTAATGCAATTCGCACGGTGACCATAGTGGATGCTACTACACCGCCCAGAACCATATTCTCGCATGTTTCTTGACTTTGGCGGATGAGGGAAACTACAACTAAGAGAAAATCAAGTTGGGAGAGGCATTCAATATCAAGGGAATTGGCCAAAACAATGGCGTCCATGCATTCTGCAATCAAGGGAGTGAAGAAGCAAGCTAAAGAATTGTCCATTGCAAAGTCCCAAGATGTGCAACAAGTCCGGGAGGCAACCCAGCGTTCATTGACTGATTTGCAATCAGTCGTGAATGCTGCCAGCACCCATCAACAAATTTTGGAGTAGAATATAGAGGCGTTAAGGGCAAGTCAACATCAACAAGCTGCATTAGTTTCGAATAAGCAACAAGCGGTCAATCAAACGCGCTTTGAAGCCACTGCAATGAATGTGGCTCAAGGATTGGTGACCAGGACAGACCAGGTTGGAATAGCACAAGCCATGGAGGACCATCTAAGCAGACAACAAAGTGACCTATCTGTGATGGTTAACCGGCTGAAATCTGAGTTGGAAACACTAAAAGCGGATACTCAGGTTAAGAATGCACGGATAGAAGGTCTACAGGCATCATTGAAGGAGAGTCAAACAACCATGGTGGAACTACAAAGTTACGTCAAAGCTGTTGAAGTTGCAGGCTTCTTTGATGACATGCCTATGGACATTGACAACATGGTGCATATATTTGACATTGCAACACCAGCAACTAATAAACTGGGGTTGCCAATTCTGCCTCCAATGAAGGCCAAATATCGCATGGATGTGGCAACACTGCTATTTGTGGACTATACGCAATCTATAATGCCTGCCATTCCAGTATCAAGACCAGAACTACCGTAGCAGCCTTTTGTTTCCCCGATTCCACCAGTTTTTCCAAGACCCATTCTACATCAAGATTGTCCACTACGTGAAGGTTCTTGGTGTGGGGCTCTTGCCCTCTTTGAGCCGTGGACCCGCCTCGCCGGGCACCTAGGTCTTTACGGGGACCTAGGCGGGACCACCCCAACCTATTCCCGTATCGTATAAGTGGGTTTGGGATATATTACCATACCTTGGGCAGGGCGTCCCCCACACCAAGGGGCCGTTAGTAGCATGTCCCCCACATCTGGCCGGTGTGTGTAACATTCGTCCCCCTTAGGGAGGTGGGACATCCCCGTCCCAATACTGTGATATGGGAACAAATGCTTGCGTGGCTGGTCGGCATGCTGAGGGTAACAACTAGTTGTGCTTTTAGCTACATGCCCAGTTTGTTACAACATGTGAACACCTTTATATTGAAGAGGAAAAGAGTGGTTGTTACATGGACAATGTGCATGCTAACAACCCTTACTAAAACTCTTCCTTCAGCATGTCTGCTGAAGCGTTCAATGTCAATCCAATGTACATATAGTACAATGACCTATCAACCTAAGGGTGACCTCTCGGTCTGCTAGAGTCCAGGAAAAGTCGACAATGCATAGGGGCTACCCAATGCATCCGCCACGGTGTCCTCCACCAGCCTGCCATGCGCGGCCTTGTCCTCGCAAAGCGTAGCTAGGTTGGCAGCCTCGTCCGCGCCCACGGTCGGAAGTCTATACCAGTGGGCCATTACTCTGGACTCGTTCACCTCCTATGATTGCAATGGACATTGCATTTGTATGTCCGAATTGCAAATGGGATCTTGCGCCCTGGTACCCAGTATTTTTCTGGGCCCAGCGAAGCATTGCCTGCAATAGCAACACAAATTTGCTCATGTCAACGTGTACGTCTCGTATTGTGTGTATTGTAACCAGTTTGCACTTGCATCACATGAGTTCTGCTATTTTCAAATGCTTGAATAAGTTCTTGAGTATTTGCAATTGCTTTTGCTGATTCCCAGCTGTTATGTTCATGTCCATAACCTAGCCATTTGACAAGGTACTCAATAGAGTCCTGCTGTCGGCTGCGTTTTTTTGACTCTTTTGTCAAGAATATGTTCAACTTCATACTCCAGTTCCCCTTCGATCTCGATAGAAACTGGGGGTGGCTCTACTCTGCCACTAGCCTTATATGACTTGAGTTTTGATACATGGAAAATTGGATGTATCTTACTCATGCTATCCGGAAGTTCTAGCCGATATGCGACAGAACCTATCCGGTCGAGGATGGTAAAGGGCCCAATCCACCTCGGCAATAACTTCTGTGTTCCCGGGTGCTTGAGGGTAATGTGTTGTGTCGACAGGAGGACGTCATCTTCTTTATCGTACAACACTTCCCTCCGATGGCGGTCAGCATGCTTTGACTGCCTGGCACATGCTTTTTCTAAGCACTCTTTGGCCTCTTTCAGTGCTGCCTGAACACGGTGATCAAATTGTGTCATGGCTGGTAATCCCTCCACGAGCAGTTTACCATTTCGCTTCAAATAAGGTTGTTGTGCCCTATCAATGGCCGCTGCCAAGCCGTGGGTATTCAGACTATCATGACCTTTCAACGGCTTCCGAATTTGTACCCCAAGAGCTAAGGGGCTCCTTGGGTGTCGACCGTAGTTTAAATAGAATGGGGTCTCTTGGGTTGAACTGTTCTTCGAGTTGTTTATTGCAAACTCGGCTATGGCTAACAGTTCATCCCACACGCCTTGGTCAAAATGCATATAGCTGTGTAAGTAGTCCTCCAGAAACCAATTCATGACTTCGGACTGGCCATCTGTTTGCGGATGGTACGCAGTGCTCATGTTGAGCTACTCTCTCTACCTTTCCACCAGGTACCAGTAAAACCTGGGAGTGAACCAAACATCCCGGTCGGACACTATGGTAGAGGGAAGACTGTGGTGCCATATAACACTTTGCACCAGGAAGTCTGCCGCCCCTTTTGCGGAGACTTCGGTTGTAGTGGTTGCGAGGCGCACCATTTTGGTCAGCCTATTGATGAACATGACGATGGCATCGTGACCTCCCTTAGTTTTTGGCAATTGAGTAATGAAGTCCATAGACAATTCAATCCATGGCTCCTTAGGAATGCCCAATGGCTGTAGTAAGCCTGGGGTCTTCTGACGTGAATACTTAGCCTGTTGATAAACCAGGCAAGTATTAACATATAGTTGTATCTCTCATCGCATTTCTGGCCATCAATGACACCGCTGAACTAAGTCCAAGGTTTTGGCTTGACCAAAATGTCCTGCACTTGGGTGGTCATGAGCCAACTGGCATATCTCAGTTTGTAGACTGGCTGGTATATATACCTGCTTGTCTCGCAACCATAAGTCGTCTGTACAGCGCAATTTTTGCTACTGTTTTATAGACTCAAGCTGGGGGTCTTGGCTATAAGCTTGACGGATCCTGGAGGCTAAGTCTTCTGCCTCTACCATCCGTTCTAACCGTTGGTCTTTTCCCCACTTGTGCATTGTTCGTAAGCCACATATAGCTAGTCAAACTTTCCCCCTAACTTCCTGTTCACCAGGTGTAGGTGGGATTCTAAAAAGTGGGTCAACCACATTCTTTCGCCCTGGGGGATATTCCCAATCAAAGTCAAATTGTTACAGGATTTCTGACCATTTGGCCTGCCGCCTGCTCAGCTGTGGTTGTGACTTCAAGTATCTCAATGGGCAATGATCCATCACCAGTTTGATATGAGTACTCTCTAAGTAACATTGCTATAACTAGATGGCATGTACTGAAGCTAGTGCTTCTTGGTCTGTCACACTATAATTCAACTCTGCAGGGAGAAACTTCCTGCTGGCGTAAGAGACCGGATGATTGTCCTACATGAGGACTGCTCCCACAGTAATTTGGGATGCATCCGCAATGACTTCAAAGGGTTTATTAGGGTCAGGCATTTTGAGCAAAGGTGTTGTTGTCAAGCATTCCTTTATGTGCTCGAAGGCTGCCTGGCACTTGGCCGTCCACTCCCATTTGCCACTCTGCTTGGTCAAGTCAGTCAAGGGAGTTGCCATTTTCGAGTAGCCCTTAATGAACTTTTAAAAATACTTGGCCAAACCAAGGAACTGCTGGACGTGCTTCACGCACTACGGTACAGGCCAATTATGTACTTTTTCAATCCCTTCCGCATCAGGGCGTATGCCTTATTGAGACACGATATACCCTAAGTAGGAGATCTCCTCCCTAGTGAACTGGTATTTATGCAAACGGCAGTACAACTGCCATTGCCGTAGCACTTCTAACACCTATTTAAGGTGTGGTAAATATTCTTCCGCAGATTGGCTAAACACCAGGATGTTGTCCAAGTAGACCAGGACGTGTTTTGCCAATTTGATCACTAAAGATATGGTGCATTGTCTGCTGGAAGATTGCTGGGGCATTTGCGAGTCTAAAAAAAGAACCTTGAACTCATATAAACCCAAAGGCGTCACAAATGCCGTTTTGGCATAATTGGCCTTGTCTATCTAAAGCTGATAGTACCCTTGCTACAGGTCAATTGTTGTAGAATCCCCCAGGATAATGGCGACTAAATGGGACAAATGGCGGAGCTTCTGTCAATGTATTACAATGGTGGTGGGCCCCCTGGTCCAGACAAAGTCGAGTGCACCGGCAAACTGAGACAAATGGCCTATGGGGTGCCCACTTTTATAGGTGGCGCGCTCCTCCTCTCGTCATAACACCCTCGGCCCCCTGTAATGTTTAATACACTTCTATAATGCCAACCTTGGCCTCCTGTAATGCCACCTCGGCCCTTGGAGAGCCACTCACATAGTCCCTTGGCCCCTTGGCATACCCCTAGTAATGCCAAGCGGCTTCCCCAAGCTATACCACGTCCCTCCAAGGTACCATGGTCGTAGGGGCGCTTGTACCTATGATCCAATGGAATGCAGGTACCGGACAGGTGCCTGTACTACCGGATCAACCCAATAATCCCTTGGAATGTACTCCACCACTTCCTGGCGGCTCGCATCCGCCCATGACCGCGCACCACATCATAATAGACTATAATGTTCGTAATCACACCGGTTCCATCAAGGAATAATGGCCCAAATGGCCAGAAATGAGCTAAATGATCTAAATTACCTTAATAACCTCATTATACCGAAAATTGGCCTATTTAACAAGATGAACGTGGCGATCATGATAAACACATTTTTAGACTAAAATGAGCTTATCTAAATTATCTAAGTCGTCTAATTATCTGTCAAAGTACAGTACAGTATCCAGTCACTACAATCTCCCCCCTTTAAACTAAGCATTGTCCTCAATGCGGCCGTAGTACTCCTCGATCTTCTCTTGTGCATTTTGGAGGTTCTCTTCAGGCTCCCAAGTCGCTTCATGGGCAGGGTAGCCTTCCCAAAAGATGAGGTACTCCTTGACGGTTCGACGTCCGCGCTTCCGCAGTCGATGGTTGACGATTTCCTCGACGAAGTACTCCTCGTAGCCGTCCATAGAGATGATTGCTTCGGGAGGTTGGGAACGTCTTCTGGCATCCTTTGGCGCTCGGTACAACTTCAGTTGAGAAACGTGGAAGATAGGATGCACGCGGATGTGCGCCAGCAACTCCAATTTGTAGGCTGTCGTGTAGCGCTCCGCCACCTGGAACGGCCCAATATACAATGGTCCAAACTTGTGGCTTGGTCCAGCTCCAGTAATGTTGAGGTACTTGGTAGAGAGAAGAACTTCATCACCAGCACGCAACTCCAAAAGTCTTTGCTTCTTGTACGCATAGTGCTTCTGTCGCTCTTGAGCCTTCGTCAAGTTGTCACGTGCGTGCAGTAGATCCTTGGACAAAGTCTCCATCCAATCCTCAGCTGCAACATTCTTTGTCTCTGCTCCAGCCAACAAGTTTGAAGGGTTTACTGGATGTCGCCCATAGCAAAGATAGAAAGGCGTAAATCCAGTTAAAGAATGCACGGCATTGTTGTAGACGAACTCCACCATGCTCAACCGTTGATCCCAGTCGTCGTGTCGTCTTCCCACGAATGCTCTCATGATCTCCTCAATTGTATGGTTGGCCCTCTCTGTTTGGCCATCAGTTTGAGGATAAAATCCCGACGGCATCGCCAATGTAGTTCCCATATTCTTGAACACTTCTTTCCAAAAATGGCTCGTGAACTTGCTATCATAATCCGACACAATAGTTCTCTTCAAACTATGGACTCGCACAATAGAATCCACAAAAATCTTAGCCACATCCACAGCAGTGGCCATCCCTTTTGTTGGTCTCAGCACCACCACATTGGTGCCATAGTTCACCATAACCAACAAAGCATCATAACCTGATCGGGTCTTTGGTAAATGAGTGATCAAATCCATGCTCACTTTTTCCCAACGATTGTGAGGTATTTCCAAAGGTTGCAACAACCCAGCACTTCTCTGATTTGAGGGTTTGCTGCACTGACATGCATCATAACTCCTAACAAACTCCGTCACATCACTCTCCAAAGAAGGCCAATAGAAATCCCGCTTCACCAGGTCAGATATTCTCTTGATGCCCAAGTAACCCGAACAATGTGCATCATGCAATTCAGTCATTACTGCACTTCTCAAGGTCCCACTTGGCATATACAGTCACAATCGCCCATTATCAACCCAATAGATGTGCTGATTCAGCACCTTCAAATTTGGGTGATGATCTGGATGTTCGAAAATTGCTTTGCTCTCATCATCACGAGCATACTCTTCCTCCAACTTCCGCAGTAATTTTGAATCCAATTCCACTTCAAAAATCGACAAGCATTCAATCATGTATAGCCTGGACAAGGCATCAGCAACCACGTTCGACTTTCCTGGCTTACAAATCACCTCATAGTCAAACTGGGCCAAAAAGTCCAGCCATCTCGCTTGTTGCTTCGACAGGTTCGGTTGCATCATGAGGTACTTCAAAGAGTAGTGGTCTGTAATGACCTTGAACTTCTTGCCTTCTATGTAATGTCTCCAAGTCCTCAATGCATGAATCACCACCAAGAGTTCTCGTTCATGAGTTGGGTAGTTCGCCTCTGCTGAATTTATCTTCCGGCTCTCGAATACCACAGGATGATCACCAGAATCATAAACTTGACTTAACACAGCTCCCACAGCCGTGTCACTCCCATCGCATATCACAACGTAATCTCGGTCAGGATCAGCAGTCTTTAACATGGGTGCCTCAGTTAGCTTGGTCTTCAATTCCTTGAAGGCTGCATCCTCACTTGAAGTCCATTTGTAGGGAGTCTTCTTCCGTTTCAAGTTTGTCAAAGGCGTAGCAATCTTTGCAAAGTCCTGGATGAATCTTCTATAGTATCCTGCTAGACCAAGGGAACTTTGCAGCTCCTTCAAGTTCTTCAGCTGCTTCCACTCCTTGATGGCCTTGATCTTTGCAGGGTCAGGCTTCACTCTATCAATACCAACAATATGACCCAAATATTCGACTTCTTGCTGGAAGAACGAACACTTGGTCATCTTCGCGTAGAGCTTATGTTCTCTCAAGATTTCCAGTGCCTTCCTGACGTGCACCTTGTGCTCCTCCAACGATCGGCTATACACCAAGATGTCATCTAAGAAGATGATAACAAAGGTGTCAAGATGCTCCCTAAAGATGTTATGCATCAAATGCATGAATGTAGCCGGAGCATTTGTCAAGCCAAAAGGTAGCACGAGAAATTTGAAGTGCCCATATCTTGTTCTAAAGATTGTCTTCGGCACGTCATCTGGATGGACACGGATCTGGTGGTAGCCACTCCTCAAGTCGATTTTTGTGAAGAAACTTGCCTCACCCAAGCGGTCCAAAAGTTCTTCAATACGGGGCAATGGGTAGCAATTCCGAATAGTTGCCTTATTCAATGCCCGGTAGTCCACACACATTCGGACACTGCCATCCTTCTTTGGAACGAAAAGGATGGGGGCTCCAAAAGGTGAAACTGAGGGCTGAATATACCCATGCTCGATCAGCTCCTTCAACTGAGTCTTCAACTCGTCCAATGCTTGAGTAGACATCCGGTAGGGTGCTTGATGAGGTGGCTCCGTTCCGGGGAGTAATTCAATGTGATGGTCCACGGTACGCTTTGGTGGTAGACCTGGAGTAGCTCCGCCGGAAACACATCCGAATATTCCACCAGTATCTCCTTGACTTCTCTTGGAAATGGTGTATCGATCTTGGCATCATCCAACTCCACGATTGCATTCACTTCCTTGTACTCTTGGTCTTCTGTCTTGTCTTCACTGATTGGCCTTATGATAACCACATACACATCTTTGTGTTGAGCAAGCCGCTTTATCTTCTGGGCTAAGACTTGCATATTCATTGCCCATTTCCTGAAGATACTTAAAAGCTTGGCACACTCCTTTGTAGGGTAGTCACTCTTCAAAACGACCATCTTCTTCCCCACTCAAATGCTAATGGTGCCGGCTCTCCAATCAATGCTTGGATTCTATCTATCCAACCATAACTTCCCCAAGATCACATCATACTTAGGAAGTTTCATCACATGGAAATCCAAGAACTCGGCATGCTCCTCATAGCTCACTTGTGCATCTTTCACAATGCGATTGGATGCTCTCATTGATCCATCCGCCAAATGCACTTGCATCTTTTCATGACTTCTCACTGTTCTTAAGTCATGCTCACTCACAAGATGCTCACTGATGAAGTTTCCACTGATTCCACTGTCTACCAGAAATTTAACAGGGACACCATCAACTTCTCCCCAAATACACAACAGCTGTGTCACTGACATTGACACACCTGATTCTACCTCGTCCATAGACTTCCCAATGTAGCATTCTATCTCACAGGTTTCACCATCACCAGATACATCCTTTGCAGTGGTGGATTCTTGAGGACAGACTGGTTGAAGTGTGTCTACTGGAAGACTCGCTTCTCAGGACTCAACACTTTCAGGTTGATGTGTGTCTACCGGAAGACTCTCTTCTCCGGACTCAACATATCCCGGTTTGTTGGTATCTTGATTAGAGACACCAACCCAATCATGAGTTGCAGCGGCAACCTCATGTACCGTCTTCTTTCTAGGAACGGCATCCGCCCGCGGGGCTTCAAAACGTAGCATGCTTCTTGCTTGGTCAGATCCAGCTTTCTCAACAATCCGAGCGATAGACCCATACTCAATCATTGGCTCTGACACTTCTGCGGGTCCAGCGTCTTTAAGAACAGTTGATGACAGAATCTCGGTCCCTTCCGCCACCATCACTTGGCCATCCTTATCATCTAACCCTTTCATTAAGTCGGGTGTTGTCCGGTTGTTATCCCCGATATTCAACGACCGCTGAAGTTTCCCTGCCTTTCTCCAGACTTGTTCTTCTTTATGGGACAGTCCCTGCTCCAGTGTCCTGCATTGACCTTGCGGCAACAGTAGCATCCCTTGTTGTCTCGAAGGTACTTCTTCTCTTCTGGAGTTAAAGGTTTCCTCTGGATGTAGCTTGTCCTAATTTCCATCAGCTCAGGTCCTCCAGACGTCTTCGGTTGAAAGGTCCGAGGTCCACCAATGTTCGATCCACCATGCGACGAATTGCCCTTGAACCAACCTGGCTTTCCACCCGTGCCTTAGCCAGAGACTTGAGTAAGCACATTGTCAGCTCGGTCGGCATATCTTGCAGCTTCTTTAAACGTTGTTGGCTCTTTCAACTCCACTTATATCCGGACATTCACATTCAAAGCCTGAAGGAATTTATCCAGCTTTTCCGCCTCCGAGAGATCATCGATCCGAATACACACTTGTCAGAACTTATGCAGAAAGTCTGACACAAGCTCCTTCTCCCTTTGCCGGAGGGCATACAACTCATCCCTCATCCATTCGGAATTGTCGACGCAGATCCCTCTTGAACTCGTCCCAATCGTTCACTCAATTGCCACTTTCGCACAACTCATGCCACCACATAGCAGCATGACCCCTCAACAGCAATGCAGCATATCCAACATGAGAGATGACAGGTACTCTAGTCAACGACATGTGTTCCTCCACTTGGAACAACCATGTGTCAACATCACGATGCTTGGCACCATCATAGGTCTCAGCTTCTCCATTTTCATGCCCATTGGTGCCACTCCATGACCAGCAATCAATTCAGTAGTCAACTCGGCCATATCCCAAGCTAGAGCATGAGATTGATAGTCACCTCAATACTCAGCAGCCTGCCTCTCCTCATGTAGCATGGCCATCTCCCGCTCCAGTTGTTGACTCCGCTCGCGGGTTTGGTTGACCTCCTGCATCAACTTCTGATAACGCTCCTCCGCCTGACGAGCTTCCTCCTCTCCCATCACGACTGGTTGACCATCATGGTGTGCCATGGAGATGGATAGATCTCCCCTTTGATACTCTTGGTCGCTTGGCTCCGAAACCACTGTAGAATCCCCCAGGATAATGGCGACCAAATGGGACAAATGGCGGAGCATCGGTCAATATATTACAATGGTGGTGGGCCCCTTGGTCCAGACAAGGTCGAGCGCACCAGCGAACTGAGACAAATGGCCTATGGGATACCCACTTTTATAGGTGGCGCGCTCCTCCTCTCGTCACGACACCCTCGGCCTCCTGTAATGCCAACCTCGGCCTCCTGTAATGCCAACCTCGGCCTCCTGTAATGCCACCTCGGCCCTTGGAGAGCCACTCACATGGTCCCTTGGCCCCTTGGCATACCCCTAGTAATGCCAAGCGGCTTCCCCAAGCTATACCACGTCCCTCCAAGGTACCATGGCCGTAGGGGCGCTTGTACCTATGATCCAATGTAATGCAGGTACCGGACAGGTGCCCGTACTGCCGGATCAACCCCATAATCCCTTGGAGTGTACTCCACCACTTCCTGGCGGCTCGCATCCGCCCATGACCGCGCACCACATCATAATAGACTATAATGTTCATAATCACACCGGTTCCATTAAGGAATAATGGCCCAAATGGCCAGAAATGAGCTAAATGATCTAAATTACCTTAATAACCTCATTATACCGAAAATTGGCCTATTTAACAAGATGAACGTGGCGATCATGATAAACACATTTTTAGACTCAAATGAGCTTATCTAAATTATCTAAGTCGTCTAATTACCCGTCAAAGGACAGTACAGTATCCAGTCACTACAATTGCTGAGAAGATTTTAGCTCCTTGCAGCTGATCCAACAGGGTATCTATCCTCGGTATGGGATAATTATTTTTGATAGTGGCCTTGTTCAAAGCCCTATAATCAATGCACATTTGGAGGCTACCATCAGGCTTAGGTACAAATAGTACCAGGCCCCAAAGGGGCTGCTGCTCTCCGTAATAAGACCTTTCCGCAAAAGGTAATCCACCTGTTCCTTTATCTCATCCATCTCCTTGGGACTATACCGGAAAGCTGGCCGCTTCACCGGTTTGGTCCCTTCTTCTAAGGGAATGGTTAAGGCAACACCCCGATCCAGGGGAAGGCCAGCAGGTAGTTCCTCAGGAAAGAGGTCTTTATATTCCTCCAGTAATGCAGAGATTTTGTCAGGATCGACAAGGGCTGATGTGGTCTCTCGACCTTGCTGTGTCACGGCCATGGCCAAAGGGCCTGGTGCATCCCCCTTAAGGAGATCACCGACCCAGCGAACCAAAACCAAATGGAGTGTAGATCCCCATCAGTAGGCGCAATGGGCATGGCCAAAAGAACACAAGTGGCCCAAACGACGGACAGTCGGAGAGGCGGAATGTGACGGAATTACATGGGGAGACCATTTACCCCTTTGACTTTTCCCCCTGTTCCCTAAGGCCTCTTATTGGGAATATTATTATCTTAATTTATATTAATTGACAACCTAATTAAGGGCCGTAGTAGATGGGATTAGGGCCCTAGGAGGATGCTCCTTTATTTGGGTGATTTCTGGCCAGCTGTGGTACTTTATGACAGCTTGGGGAACGGATGTACTGAGCACAAATGTTTTGGGCTGTTTTTGGACTCACGGCGGGCGACCCAGGATGCGGTGCGCCCTACTGTACAAATGACATGTGGTTGTGACATCAATAATCTATCTTGCTTGTCGATTCTATCACCGACACCTCCGGATCGCGCGGATCAGACCAAGTTCGCGCGGCCGAGTTTGCAGCACCCGAAAACTCCTCGCCGTGGCCCCAACGATCCTCCAGGGATCTGGGCCAACCACCTAGGAGTGCATTGAGCGCGCGCCCCATGCAAACCGCGGCCAATCGAGGCCGCATGGGCTATTATCGGCCATCAAGGCGCCAAGGCGGCGGCGACGCGCGATTCGGAAACCAGCACCCCATCAACTGGTTTCGGAGTGCGGAAGCTGAGGTGAACCGCAGTGGAGGGCTGCGAGCGAGAGAGAGAGCGGGGCGGCCCAAGCATTGGGTCGCCATTCGGCGGGTCGGAGGAGGCGGATACGGGTACCGGGCCAGCGACTGCCGAATCGAACCATCGATCGGTGAATCGCCGCGGCAAAACTGGCGCCCGATGGCGGGAGGCCTTCCCAGGCCTTCGCGGCGAAGTTTGGACGAGCACAAAGCGAGCGCGACCCGCGCCATGCGCTGAGGCGGTGGGTGGGCGGCGGAGGAGCACCCAGGCACCTCGGAGGGGTAGTCAGCCGCATCACGGCACCGGTATGACGTCAGAGAGGCAATGCGGCACCCCCACCAGCGGCAGTACAGCGCGCAGTGGCAACCGCACCGGTACAGCATGCACCGGGCATGGCATGCACTGACGCAACGCTGCGCAAGGTGACACAGCACCCCGGAGCGGCACGCGAGGGGCGCAGGTTGTCGCAGTACTACGCAGGGTGACACAGCACCCCGGAGCGGCGTACGAGATGGCAGGCCAGGCCAGGCAGCCACCACAGTGCCAAGAGGAGCTCAACTGAGCCGTACCAAGTATTGAGGCCCTTACTACCATGCTAAAGTACTACACCAAGGCCAGTACTGCACCAAAGTACTATGTGAAGGCCAGTACTACTTGAAGTACTGCACCAGTGACCAATACTTAAGGACTTGAAGAGGCAGTTGGACTACTCAGTTGTGGCCCCAAGGAATCCAAAGGAGACTCCAAGGAGTTGTGGCCCTTTGAGGTGGGTTGGCTGCTCATTTCTACATAAGTCCAAGTGGTTGGGGGAAGGAGTGTGCACAGGGAGGGCCCCTACTAAGGGACTGTGTACCCCCAGCCTTCGACCCAACCCGCCTTGAGGGTTGGTAGAAACCAGGAACGTCCTAGAAGTGGGCCAGCCTTCACCAATAGGGTGTGACCGAGGGGCCGTCGCGATCTCCGGCTGGTAAGGCACTAGGCCACCTATAGTTCTTTCCTGCCCCAGGCAAGGGGCAATTGCGACAACATTAGGATTCTCCTTGGAATCCTAGTACTGTAGCCGGTGAGGGGAGAACTGTGTCTACTAAGGACTACATCTCAGGGAATTCTGAGATTGGGGAGTTCCGATAGCTCCTAGTCAACGACTACACAAAGACTCAGTACTGCCAATATCCAGTCTACCCACTACTAGACTGCTTGAGGCTTTTCTGAGCCGAGAGCCAGAGTTTTCATCATTGTTGTAGTCAGAGGAGAGATGGCAGATTCTCGTGAAGCACAGAACGGATGGAATGATATGGACATTGATGTGTGTTCCACATGATCTATCCATCCGTTTGTAGCTTCATCGAGTACGGTCGGACCGTCACCTTCCTTCAGTCAGCAGGGACCAGTACCGACAACTGCTTCAGTAGTAGCAGAGCAGGTTGCCATTCATGCAGCTCAGCAGAGTGTTGTAGCCGGACAGCAGGCTCATGAGGCTACTCGAGCTAGTATTGCTGCTGTTCAACAATATGTTGCGGGGGGCCAGCAGGCCCAACAGGCGACCTACGTGAGCGCTACAGCACTACAAAGGACTCATGAATTGGAAGAGGGAGCAAACAAGACGTTGACAGGGATTCAGACGGGGATATAGATGTTGTATCACGATCAAGCGGAGACGCGCAGTGTTGCTCATAGTTCTGCGGCACACAGTTCAGAGGCTGTTTGCATAGTGGAGGAACTCCAACAGGCTCATTTGGAGGATCAGAAGAACTTCCAATCTCGACTGGAGCAATTGGAGATTGCATTGAGGAGGCAAATGAGTATCTCAAATGGAGCGGTGAAGAAGCTTGATTCAGTCCAGCAGGAACTGAATACCGCTCAGAGCGAGTCGAGGTTATTGAGACAACAGCTTTAAGAGTCGAGTTGGAAGTTGTCTAACCTTTCCAAGTAGCAGACGTGAGCACAGCAGGTGCAGGATCAGCGGTCAGCGGAGGCATATGCTTGCGAGATGACCATCATATAGTAGGCCGAGTAGATAGCAACGCGTTTTGATCAGTTACAGCATCAGGCATCTGGGGGACAGGCTAGCACCTCACAGCCTATTTCCACACCTATGGTGACCCCGCTTGAGCCTATGCAGATAGAGCCTTTGGCCCCATCTGCATAGCCCTGGGTATTCTCTCAGCCTTTGGAGAAGGCCCACGAGTCCCTATTCAACGTGTCGACCAAGCCACCAGAGCCACCAACATTTACGGGAGACAGAGATCAGGACATCATCTCCTGGTTGAACATGGTGAAGGATTATTTAGCTCTTGTTCAACCAAGTGAGCTGCAAGCAGTGTTCTATGTCATTCTTCGATTGAAGAAGAATGCCAGGTGTTGGTGGGAGGCAGAGTTGGCTTCGCGAGGTGGGCACTGGAAAGACACATTGGAGGAGCTGATGATGCTCTTGCGGGCCCAGTTCGAGTCACCTGTACATGAAAATAGGGCTCGAGCTGAGCTATTGAGATTGCAATAGAGATCGACAAAGACAGCGAGCACATACATGGCTTGCATGAAGACGTTGTTGATAAAGATCCCTGGGTATGACTACAAAATAGCACTACAGTAGTGGATATTGGGGTTGAGGCAGCCTTTCAGATCGGAAGCGGCAAAGGCTTACCCCAAAACTCTTGCGGAGGCAGAGGCCTTGGTATGCAGGCTAGAGGATGCCATGGAGTTTTGCAAGGGCGGACGTGAGGATTCGTCCAAGCAAAAAACTAGAGCAGGCAACCAGGACCCGAAGAAGAAGAATCAGCAAATCAGACAGATAGGTAGAACAGGGGATAATAAGAGGAGTACCCAGCAGCGGCAGCCGTTGAAATAGAGGATACCATTTTTTTTGCCACAACAGCCATACAGTAGTTCGTTTCCTTTGACCAGTGGTCAGGGGCAGACTAGTTGCCAGCCCTATCCCCCACGTCCCTTGGGTGTTGTTACATTCCCTCCCAACACCAGGAGCCTCCTCAGGCACAATGGGTCTGACCATCATGGAAAGGGCAAAGTTAGCCAGAGGAAGCCCAAGGTGGCAGCGCTAGTCACCAACGAGGAGTTGAGAGGATTGGCTAATCAGTTGGATCAAGAGGCTGCACAGTAGGCAGCCAGAGCGGATTCCGATGTTTCCCCATGTCCGAGTCCGAGAAACGGACTGGCTCCCGCTCTGGCCAGTCAGGACTGCATCGGGAGCTTTTGGGACAACTTAGTCAGAGGGGTTATACCCAGTATTATGCGCTCAGCTATGGACAAAAGAAGCACTATAGGAGACGGGGAAAGTGGAGGCGCAGGAGGGAGAGACGACGGTACCGTCAGAGATACCGAGCTGCAGCATTAGTCTTATCACGACAAAGAGAGGTAATACCTTCAAAGTCCATTTCATTCATGGAGAGGACCCCTACGTCATTGATTCAGAGGATTGGGACGACACCGGTTTCTATTGAGGGCACCCCATACCCTAAGCCGAGTGTACAGAACCATCTGCTTTTGGTGGTAAAAGTGGTGGTGAACAGCACACATGTGTTAGCATTAGTGGACAGTGGTGCCAGTCGCTCCTTCGTCAATGACCAGTTGAGGACCCGTCCACCATTGAATTTCAATGGGGCTTATTCTTCATTGGAACTTGCCAATGGAGAGACAGTAGTCTCCACCAGGATAACCCCAAATGTGCTATTATGCATCGGGTCAGCGCAAAGTCGTATTTCACTTATAGCTGTGCCTATGATGGAGGGGATCCAAGTCATCCTTGGACGGGATTGGCTTGACATTGTGAATCCCCTGGTGGATTGGAGAGCAAACTCCTTAGTGATCAGAAGCGGTAATGACTTAGAGGTGATCAAAGGAGATAAAGTGGAGAATGCGACTCAATGCCAGATTACTGATAGAGGTTTACCCGGCCTTCAGTGCAGTTTTACATTCCTCAAAGATACGCCAACTACGCAGCGTTTGCAGAATTGGAGAGAGCAATTCGCTCAACTTAGCTCACCCACATTCTGGGAATATAAGCCATCTGCACAGTGGATGTGAGTGGATACGGGGTGGACATTGCCAAGGACGGCGGATGCTCCCCAGGGGGGAGTAGTTAACATGCAAAATCCAAAGGAAGTGGAATCCCTATCTCCAAAATCATTAGGGGCGAACACTACAAGAATGAAAGTGAGGACCAAAATCGTTTTTATGTCATGAAATAGGCCAAAAAGACAAACGAGCCTATGTTTTTGTGTGTTCTTTGAGCTAATTCACAGCAGGATGATGGGAATAAGAGGAGAAAAGCCAAGGCAGGGGCGGCTAAGGGCACTACAGAGGGCAAAAGATGCCGAACATTTTGGCAGTCCAAACCAGTGACCCAAGAGATATCTGTAGAGCAGGTGATACGGACGAAGGTGGAGGAGGCTGATCCAACCATCAGGGACAGATTGGCAGAGACATTGGAGGCATACAGAGATGTCTTCCCTGATAAGCTTCCACATGGGCCCCCGCCCAAGCGAGTCATCAATCGTGAGATTGAGACAATACCAGGGGAAGCACCGCCTCATAGAAGCCCTTACAAATTGAGCAGTGCTGAGCGTGATGAGATGAGGAGGCAGATCGATGCACTCTTGGAGCAGGGCTGGATCCGACAGAGCTCTAGTCTGTATGAAGCTCCAATCTTGTTCATCCCAAAGAAAGACGGGAAATGGAGGATGTGTATTGATTATCGGGCTCTGAACAAGATCACAGTGAAGAACATGTACCCTCTACCAAAAGTCGAGGATCAACTTCATGGAGCTCGCTACTTTACGAAGATTGATCTCTCCTCTGGTTATCACTAGGTCAGAGTGAGAGTATTAGACATTCATAAGACAGCTTTTGTGAGTCGTTATGGCTTCTGCGAGTATTTGGTGATGCCCTTCGGATTGTGTAATGCCCCAGCAACGTTTTAGAGGATCATGAACACAATCCTTCGAGATGACCTTGACCAATTTATACTGGTGTTCCTCAACGACATTTTGATATATAGTCGGATATTGGAGGAACACATCAAACACATCCGGGTAGTGTTGGATCGACTTCGGTCAGAGAAATTGTATGGATATCTAAAGAAGTGTGAGTTCTTCAGGACGGAAGTCGAGTACCTTGGGTTTGATGTGGGGGCAAATGGTGCGAAGCCCTCATTGTCCAAGGTCGAGGCAATTCTGAATTGGCCTACCCCTGAGAGCGTTACAGACGTCCGATCCTTTTTGGGGCTGACTAACTTCTACAGGAAGTTTATTAGATGGTTCAACAAAATTGCCGCCCCACTGACAGACCTCACAAAGAAGAATAGACAGTGGAAGTGGAGTAATATAGAGGAGCAGGCATTCAACCGACTGAAGACAGCTATGGTAACAGCACCCATTCTTCAGCTACCCGACTTTGACCGGGAATTTGTGGTAACAACAGATACTTCAAAAGTATCAATTGGAGCTATCCTACAGTAGGACTTTGGCAGTGGACTACAGCCTATTTGTTATGAGAGCCGAAAGATGAATCTTGCTGAGACTCGGTATAGTGTGTACGAGCGGGAACTATTGCGCATCGTGTGGTCGGTTGGAAAATGGAGACATTATTTAGCCTGCAACCACTTCACTATCAAGACGAACTGCGACAGTCTGAAGAATTTACCAAACCAACCATTAGTAAATAGAAGGGTTTGGAAATGGGTTCAGATCTTGCAGTGATATGATTGCGATATTGTCCACATTCCGGGAAAGGACAACCCTGCAGACTTCTTGCCCCATTGGAGTATCCAGGACATTCGCAGTATGGTGGATGTATGGGCGCAGGAAGAGTCGTTGGCCCAGAGATTGAGGTTGGGAGAGGATGATCAATCTAGTGATGGTATACAGAGGGAATTGGACGACGTATTTAAGAAGTCCAAATTGGAGATTCCCTAGACAGAGGGAACCGATGAGGGAATCCATTCTTTATTTATGACATCTACGCGAATAACTTTAGATACGTCTCTAAAGGAACAGATAGAGAGAGGGTACCGAGAGGACGTGCAATGGGATGATATCATGAGATAATTAGTTTCGTCCCAGGTATAGACCGTTTGCGTAGACGCCCATATCTATCGGAAGGCTCATGGATTATTGGAGGTGCATAGCAGAGAGGAGGATGCGAATATACATCAATGGAGAGTGGTCATACCTGATGTACCGGAGGTTAAGAGGAGGATCATGGGGCAGTTGCATACAATCCCCTACTCAGGACATTTGGGATACCACAAGATGCTCAAGAAGGTCCAACAAAACTTCTATTGACCAGACCATACAGTGAACGTTAGAGACTTTGTTCTCGGATGTCAAGTCTACCAAATGGAGAAGAGCATCCATAGAGTACCGGCAGGACTCCTACAACCATTGAAACTCCCTAAGGAGAAATGGGTTGACTTCAGCATGGGCTACATTATGGGATTGCCAATCAGTAAGCAGGGACACAATAGAATTCTGACAGTAGTGGACCGAGCTACAAAAATGGTACATCTAATACCGGTGAAGCAAACCATTCCAGTAGCAGAGACCGCTCGGCTCTACTAGGACAACGTTGGAAAATATCATAGAATTCCACGTTCCATTGTGTCAGACAGAAATCCCAGATTTGTGTCCTAGTTATGGCGAGAACTTTGCAGGATATTTGGGAGTTGGCTGAGGATGTCCAGTGCACACCACCCGCAGACCGATGGACAAATGGAGATGATGAACAGGGTGGTAGAGATGGTCCTCCGATGCACCATACATGAGTCTTTATCAGAGATAGTAGACTGAGAAAAATACCTCTTGATAGTTGAGTTCGTTATGAACAACAACGTCTCCCAGTCTACGAGGTACACACCATTCTACTTGAACTATGGATACGAGCCGTATACACCCATCAACTTGATTCGAGATGCAGACACCACACGCATTGTGGGTGTCAATGTTTTCGTATCCCGAATGCAGAAGACCTTCAAGAGGACAATACAGTATGTCCATCAGGCTCAACAATGATAGAAGTCCCACGCCAACCAGCGGCGAAGAGAGCACGTGTTCCATGGTGGAGATCAGGTGCTTTGCAGTACACAACATCTGACATAGAAGAATGCACCTATTAGCAAGTTGAGGAAGAGATTTGTGGGCCCATTCTTTGTGACCCATAGAGTCGGACCAGTGGCCTACGAATTAGATCTTCCTACTTCATGGAAGATCCACAGGATTTTTCACACAAGCTTACTATGACCATTCCGAATGTCGAGGTGGACACCTGTAACATCCTTTTGTGCAAAATGTCGTTAGTGAGCCAATAGCACAATTAGTGTGCAACATCTTGATTTCCAAGCAAATTGTAAAAAATGTTGTGTTCAATATGTGCAATCGACCCATAATGCAATAGAGATATTCAAGATAAAAAAACATGTTTTGAAGTTGCGCAACGTTACCATTTCTACACTTGTGTAATATCCACTAATGACATTTTGCACAAAAGGGTGTTCTGTGACTATTACTAAAATAGAGGAGGAAGTTGAGCCTAAGGATAATGAGCCCTATGATATAGAGAAACTTTTGCGGTGGCTTTGGAGAGGACCCAGTCAAAGAAGGGTCAAAGAATATTTAGTCCTTTAAAAGGACTGGTCGATCGATGATGCTTCCTGGGTGCCAGAGGAAAATTTTGATCACCCAAGGGAACTAAGGAAAATGATCGCCCGGGACAAACCTATTGAGGACCCTAGTTAGGTCTACAATTGGGTAATGGTAGAGCATATTGATTTATGGGAGTCAGTGTTTTCGGGGGCGAAAACTTTCCCAAGGGGGGAATAGTGTGATGGAATTACATAGGGAGACCATTTACCCCTTTGACTTCTCCCCTTGTTCCCTGAGGCCTCTTATTGGAAACATTATTATCTTAATTTATATTAATTAATAACTTAATTCAGGGCCCTAGTAGATGGGATTAGGGCCCTTTAGGACGCTCCTTTATTTGGGTGATTTCTGGCCACCTGCGGTACTTTATGGCAGCTTAGGGAATGGATGTACTGAGCACGAATGTTTTGGGCTGTTTTTGGACTCACAGTGAGCGACCCAGGATGTGGTGCGCCCTGCTGTATAAATGACATGTGGTTGCGACATCAGTAATCTATTTTGCTTGTCGATTCTGTCACCGACACCTCTGGATTGCGCGGATTGGACCAAGTTCGCGCGGCCGAGTTTGCAGCACCCGGAAACTCCTCGCCGCAGCCCCAGCAATCCTCCAGGGATCTGGGCCCACCACCTAGGAGTGCACCGAGCGCACGCTCTGTGCAAGCCCCGGCCAATTGAGGCCGCGTGGGCCATTACTGGCCATCCGGGCGCCAAGGCGGCGGCGACGCGCGATTTGGAAATCAGCACCCCATCACGGAAGGAACACCCAAAGGGGGTGCGAAAGGAGTAGCAATATTTGAGGTACCATGGAGGATAACCTCACGACCACTGCAAACCACACGAATGAGTCCACGACGATAATCAATAACACCAGTGTGCTCATAGAGCCAATTATCACCGAGAATGATATTATAGTCATCGGAAAGATCAATAACAATGCAATCGATGATACCCTTATAACCAATTCCCTTACATGCAAATTGATAGATAGCTTTTAGTAAAAATGTTTAAAAATAGAAAATCGGCACTCTTGCTAATTCTCCATTATCAAGTGAAGTTGTTGTGCCGATTTTCCCTTTTGAGCATGGTAAGTGACACCATCCAAAATTGCAAAATGGATTTTTGGCCGCCGAATTTCCAAATTGTATTTTTTACTAACTTGTTGTGCCAGTTTCCCATTTAATTAAAAAATGGGAAAGCTTGCCGGATTTCCAAATTGCTTCAATTTCTACCACAATTATTGCACTAACCACATGCTCTCTCAGTCTACAATGGTCTCTCCCATTGCTCTGGTTGCAAAGGAGCTGCAACTAGGACGTTGCAACTAGTTTCAATTCACTGCAATGCATGATGCATTATCAATTTGTCACCTTGATGTACCTTGCTGTATTGCTACCAATGCACATTGTGGTAATCTTGTATTCAGGCAAATCAATGAGGGGGGGGTTATCGATCCAGCTCTAGGTTTTGCTTTGTGTTGGTTTGTGCTGCTTTCCACTTGATAAGATGGATATTGAACACTGCCATTGAATTGCGTCCAGCACGGTTTCTATTCCATGCAATTGGTAGTTGTGGGGTATTGAAACCTGGTCATTTGTGCTCGCTCACAAACTTCCATGCACATTCATGTAAACATTCCCACAGGCCGTCCCCGACCCCCCCATTCCCACCCACATTGTGAAGGCCACCGATTCCACACTCGCCAAGATTGTGGGTGTGAGACTGTTAGCAAAAAGGTTGTTGCCATCAACCACGGCAACCACACCCAGCAAGTTTAGCCACATTAATTTGGATGAAGTGTCTGGCTGTAGAATCCCCCAGGATGATGGCGACCAAATGAGACAATCGGCGGAGCTTCGGTCAATGTATTACAACGGTGGTGGGCCCCCTGGTCCAGACAAGGTCGAGTGCACCGGCGAACTGAGACAAATGGCCTATGGGGTGCCCACTTTTATAGGTGGCGCGCTCCCCCTCTCGTCATGACACCCTCGGCCTCCTGTAATGTCTAATACACTCCTGTAATGCCACCCTCAACCTCCTGTAAGGTCACCTCGGCCCTTGGAGAGCCACTCACATGGTCCCTTGCCCCCTTGGCATGCCCCTAGTAATTTCAAGCGGCTTCCCCAAGCTATACCACGTACCTCCAATGTACCATGGCCGTGGGGGCACTTGTACCTATGATCCGATATAATGCGGGTACCTGACAGTTGCCCGTACTGCCGGATCAACCCCATAATCCCTTGGAGTGTACTCCACCACTTCCTGGCGGCTCCCATCCGCCCATGACCGCGCACCACAACATAATAGGCTATAATGTTCATCATCACACCTGTTCCATCAAGGAATAATGCCCCAAATGGCCAGAAATGGGCTAAATGATCTAAATTGCCTTAATGACCTCATTATACCGAAAATTGGCCCATTTAACAAGATGAACGTGGCGATCATGATTAACACATTTTTAGACTCAGATGAACACATCTAACTCATCTGAGTCATCTAATTACCCGTCAATGTACAGTAGGGTGTCCAGTCACTACACTGGCAGGATTGAAAAAGAAAGTTGAATTTGGACAATGTACGGTGAGGTTGAGCGGAAACAAAAATAGTACTTGGACCCTCCTACACACCTATTTTACCACAGCGGTGCAAACCTTTGCTTTAAATTTTCCAGCCACCTCCATCTGGCCACTGGCCCACAAATATAGTAGAGTCAGCGCTACTGCAAGACTGTCACTAACAGCTGCCATAAGAAACGAAAAGTTCTAGAAGAACATGCAAGGATCGCAGACAGCACAGAGCCGCCGCCACCTCTGCTACGCCGGGTGCCGCCATAGCAAGTGCTGCTGCCATCCGCACTGCTCCAGGCATTGCCACTGCTGGAGCCGCCACTACCACCTTGCCGCTACTACCACTGTTGTAGCCATTCCGGAAGAATGAGAAGAGAGGACTTGTTGGAATCCGGCAATGGATTGAGGGCCCACAGCGCGACCCTAGCGCGAGCAGGAGGCTTCGCTGCGAGTTGGTCCGGTTTGCACGGAATGGGATGTGTGTGTGCCATGCATGAGCGCACATGAGGAAGCACAGGCATGCCCGCGAATGTTGCCGAGTAGGCGGAGGTTCTGGATGGCATTGGCCACAAAGGTCACCCCAACCAGGTGCAGGCTGCACGTGGGGCAGGCAGTCGCCAGATTGTGGCGGGGCTCGGGCATGCGCAGGATGCTTTGCTGCATGGTGGGCTAGTGTGCAGGGAATGGGGTGTGTGTATGCCGTGCATGAGCGTGCAAGAGAAAGCAAGGGCATGCATGTGAATGTTGGATGCCAAGGAGGCGGAGGTCATGGTCTGGTCCCAGTTCTTGGCCACAACGAAGGTCACATCAAGCAGACGCATGCCCCAGAAAGGGCAGGCAGTGGTTGGCCTACAGCGCAACTCGAGCTATTGTGCAAGGTTACTTCGCTGTGTGGAAGGCACTGGACGAAGGGGGGGGAGGGGGGGTGCCTGAGCGCAAACATGCATTTTTGGTTTGGGCATCGCTAGTTACTATGTCGTGGCTGAGAATCGGCTGGCTGCACGTAGGCACCGTGTTTGCACTAGAAACACGGCAGCACCGTGTATCGTATTGTAGCTGCAAGTTGGTTGGATGCATAGTGCTGTTGTGTTCTTGTTGCAAGCACAACGGGTGCCGAGTTGCCGCTGGCAACTCAGCGATGCCTGGAGTGTCGTTTACAGATGAATTGTCCCGAACCACTGATGAGCATGGAAATACTATGACATTTTTGTGAATGCATACATGCTTGTCCCATGAATGCTACAAAGCTGCCATTAGTTGCTTGTGACTTATTGTGGGACCAACCCATGCATGTGCTTGTCTGTAGTGCTTCTCAACCATATGGTGAGGAACCTGGCTACCGCCCCCCAAGTGGTGTGCAAGTTGACGAAGCTGGACCCACCAAGTACCCTGCAAAGAGATAGAAGACTGAACACCCGGTTGTGACGTCTAATGCAGGGTCCAGCATGGCATCATTGGCAACAGGCCCCAGGCCTATCAGCTTGCCGGAACCACCCCCTGACATGACCATTGGGGGGGCGCGAATGTTGACGGACAGCCAACTGCAGATGGAAGATGTTGTGGAAGCCGGTAGTCTACTTGGTGGGCCAACGGAGGAGCCAGAAACCCCACAGGTCAGTGACAAGACTAAGCTTACAGTAGGACAAGAACAACCGGAATTGAAGGTGGAGGGAAGGGAGGACACAAAGAGACCCAAGGCAGAGAAGAAGAAGACCCAGGGGAAAGAGAAGATAGTTGAAAAGCTACTTCCTATTCCACCTCCCATGGTGGAACAAGAATTTGAAGGTTGTGGGCAGGGAGTGCTGGCGGGAAAGTCCCTTGTCGATTTCGTGAATGTTGAAATAGGCTTGCAATATAGAAGCAGCACTCTCGAAGACCAAGAGCGGTACTGCCAAGTACTGAGGTCTGCCATTGCCAGGATCGATAATATGCCAGTAAGTTCCATCAACCACCGGCCCCCAACTGTGCTGACAACAAGGCCATTTTTATTGGATCGGCAGCCACAGCTCATTGGGAACTTCAACTTTGATCATCTGGGAATGGCCGTGATTGTTGTTGAAGACCGAGTGGAAGTGGAGAATGAGAGCCTCGCCCCAGTGGCTGCCAGGGAGTGGGGAGCAAATGCAAAAGTAGCGTGGGCCAAGTACGACCTCCGACCTCTGCTGGAGGGCCTCATCCCAATGGAGCAGGGGGAAGCACTGCTGCACTCACACACCTTTTGCACAGTAAAAAAGTGCAAGAGGTCAGAGCAATGCACCCGTGCTAAATTTTTTTCTAAGCCAGTTCCCCGATGAGCTGTTCCAGTTTCTATCGAGGTATGAGAATGAGGCTTATGCAGTGGAGGCTCAACTGGCGGCAGGCTACAACCTCTTTAGTGACCCTCGGTACCTCTGCCCTTTCATTCGCAAGCATTGGAAGGACCTAGGCTCACCGGGGCGGTCGTCGGAGGAGTTTGCTAAGAGGATGAATGCAGTGCTAGAAGCCCGTGCCGAAACAGAATAGCAGAAGGCAGTTGTCAAGGCCTTCCAAACTACAAAGCATGAAGAGTGCAAGAAGTACACTGCTTTGCTCGAGAACTTGGAGGCAGAGATGCCTTTCATGAATCCTGCCCTCTTCAACCAGAGGAAAAAAAATGTGAGTGCATTTAATTTTCCTTGCAAATTTGTGGGTTAGCTATAGAGGTGGCCCCTCTGTTCGTCCACAACATAATTTGGTTGGCTCCGTTAAAATTCCGTATAGTCAACGCAATCCGTGAGTGGGCCACAGACAGAGGAATTGTATAACACAAACGGGCGGGGCCATACTGACATCAGCATAGATGGCTACAAAAATCCACACAACCTTCCAGAATGGAACCACATGTTACGGAATCCGTGCCGCTGTCTACAGAGGACAGGCCCCCCGTAATGGAACCACTGACCAGACCACAAAGGTCGACAGAATTCCATCAAAGTTTACTAAGCAACACAGACCTATCAAACGCGCTGAACCCCAGTACAGAAATTCCATCGCTGTTCCGTTGAAATTCTGTAAGACGGGCAATCCCAGAGGCCTGTACTTTGGCAAAGGTGACGGATAACAGCCGCATAGTGGGTTCCGCTCCTAGACTGGATGACCAAATGCCTAGTTGAGTGTGCAACGGGTATGCATGGCGGACGTGGTGTGCAATTGCCTGGGTCTTTGATGGATTTGGTAGTGCACGTTGGTCGCCCCCGTGGCACATCCATGTGCCCCTTCAAATCGTTGTTGTCCGTCACGTAGGCAGAATGTACACCCAAAGCGTTCCCAAGCCCAGTACATTCGATTGGCTGGCATGCGATCATCACATTGTGATGTGACGCCCCTGGGGTATGTAAAGTGCTGCGTCGGGGCCACCTGCCGCCAATTGCCCCCATGGCGTCGGTACCCTCAGGTGAGTCCCCTGTGCCACCGGCACTATGCCGGTGGTGATGGCGTTGGTGGGGCGGGGGGATTGTTGTTCTGCTCGGCTGAAGTACCAGTTGCGGCTTGGCCGGAAAAGGGATGTTGTTTTGTGAAGGCGCTGGGTGGATAGGCATTTGGTAACGTGTTCTATTTTCTCCAATGCAGGCTCCGGCCATGAGCCTGCCACGCCAGGAGATAATGCAGGTAGGGGTGTGAAATGGGCCACTACTGCTTCTCCAAGATCGTGTCAGGGTGGGGCAGGGGGAATGCTGTTCTGCTCAGCTGGAGTACCAGCCGCGGCTTGGCCGGGAAAGAGCCACTGTTGCTGGGCTCGTGGTGTGCATGGGCGGCTGTTGCTTCTCCAAGATCGTGTCGGGGTGGGGCGGGGGGATCGCTGTTGTGCTCGTCTGGAGTACCGGCCAATGCTTGGTCCGGAAAGGGCTATTGTTTTCTGAAGGCGCTGGGTGGATGGGCGTTTGGTAACGTGTTCTATTTTCTCCATTGCAGGCTCTGGCAGTGAGCATGCCACACCAGGGGATAATGTAGGTAAGGGGTAAACTGGGCCACTGCTGCTTCTCCAAGATCGTGTCGGGGTGGGGCGGGGGGAATGCTGTTTTGCTCGGCTGGAGTACCGGCCACGGCTTGGCTGGGAAAGAGCCACTATTGCTGGGCTCGTGGTGTGCATGGGCGGTTGTTGCGTCTCCGATATTGTGTCGGGTTGGGGCGGGGGGATTGCTATTCTGCTCGGCTGGAGTATCACTGTGGCCTGGCCGGGAAAAAGCCACTGTTGTTGGGCTCACGGTGTGCATGGGCGGCTGCTGCTTGTCCGAGATCGTGCCAGGGCGGGGCGGGGCGGGGCGGGGCGGGGCGAGGGGATTGTTGTTCTGCTTGGCTGGAGTACCAGCCCTGGCCTGGCTGGCCGGGAAGAAGCCGCTGTTGCCGGGCTCGCAGTGTGTATGGGTGGCTGTTGCTTCTCCGAGATTCGATGATTGCAAAATTGGCGCAGAGGGTGCTGGCCACGCAGGTGAGCTGGCGCGTCCCTGATTGTTTGCTTGCATATTTGTTTGTCCATCTTCATTGTTGTTGGACACATTGGCTCAGTCCAGTTTGGGGACATTGTATTGGGGTTGACACCATGCTTTTTCATATGTACGCATCCTCCGCATTATCAAAGCGGAGTTTTTCAAAACTTTAAGCCGGCTGGGTGGTCGCCGCAAAAAGGATGGTCATAACCCCTGCTAATGTCAATAGGTGAGGTGGCGCGTCCCTAGCTGCCCACTTGCATATCTATATGTCCATCTTCATTCTTGTTGAACCCATTGGCAAAGTCTAGAGCAGGGATGAAGGTATACTTTTTTTTGTGCAAGGGGTCATTGGTGGGATGGTACATGCAGCACCAAGGGTGGTGTGGTAATGTGGTAGCAACCCGTTGGTTTCTTGTTCTGCCGAGCGGAGCTCGGCCCATTGCCAAAGTCGTGGAGGCCATATGCGGAGCAAAGCGGAGCAGGCCGGAACGACTTGTGCATAAGGGCCGAGTGTAGCAAGGCCTTTAGCCGGAAAACGGGTTTGGCCAAAATGGAGATGCTTAATAAAACTGATGACTTTGATGATTTTGGCCGCCACATGTAAGAGCGCCCGGCGGCGGCGCCGATTGTAGTTCGATCGTTCTGGAAGACCTCGCCTCCCTGCCTCCTCGAGCGCAGCAGCCGCACGCCTCGGACGGGACCGCACAGAGCGGCCGTCACCCACGGGCCAGAGAGAGCCCGGGACACGCCGTCCGGCCGAGGACGACACGCTTCCACTGGAGAGGCCCTAGAGCGCGGGCCAGGGTACCTGGACGTGGCCAAAGGGGGGACCGCGCCGACAGGTGGGAAGACTGCCGTGAAAGGAAAAAGAAGCATAGAAAGAGCATGGCAGCATGCACCAGAATACTGAGGCGTCCAACTGAGCGCAGGAAGTCAAAGACGTCATTGAGGACTATATCAAAGTCCAAGGCATTAGATGACGAACCATGACGAATTTTGTTATAGTTGCTATGAGTAAACATGTGCATTTGGCAAAGGATTACTAGCCATTCATTACCGCAGTGAGTACCGGCCGTGGGTTGGCTAGGAAAATGCAGCAGGGGATTGCCGTGTAGCCGAGGGTGTGTTTATATATATAGTCTAGCATTTGCAAGGGATGGCCGGGAAAGAACAGTGGGTTGCATCCCCTGTCTGGCAAGGAGTACCGGCCATGGGTTGGCCGGGAAAACGCAGCGGGGGATTGCCTTTGGGCCCAGGGTGTGTTTATGTATGTAGTCTAGTGTTTGCAAGGGATGGCTGGGAAAGAACAGCGGGTTGCGTCCCCGGTCTGGCAAGGAGTACAGGCCGAGGCAGTATTTATGATGGCATGGACTGCAAATATGTAGACATACGTTGTTTATACATGTATTAATATTGCACCTCGTTATGTCACTATTGTGGCCTGTATCTAGAGGCAAAAGTTGTTGGACAGAGAGAAAAAATCCGCTTGGCAAAAATTGCCTCCAACAGAAACTGCCGCTGACCAACGGAACACTACCGGAATCTCAAATTCTGCGACAGATGGTAACATAATGCCAGGAAAGGCAACGGACAAAAAAACACTTTTACAAAAACCGGTGGCTGCAAACACCCCCTTGACGGACAGCTCCAGAGCCAAAAAAATAAAAGCTGATGTGGCATGAACGGCTACAGAAACCCGGCCCCGGCTAAATAATAGAAAATCGACGGACGGATTGCTTGTGTTCAAAAAAATTACAGAAGTAAATTAACAAAAAAAAAGTTAAGCGGCCACGTCTAGTTAGCTTGAGTTGTGTTCGTAGTCTATACTTGCATTAAAATTCTACTGCGACGTTTCCATGGTGGTTGCAGCCACTAGCCGCAGGTCCAAAATTTTGTGTTCTTTTTTGTGAATTGTACTGACAAAATTGTTCCTTTGTCATGTCAGCAGTTGGAGGAGAACTACCGGAAGGCAAAAGTCAAGGTGGAGGCTGACCACAAGAAGACATTGGCTAGGGGTCAAATGCATCACTATAGCAGTAAGGTGGGTTTAGCGCTCCTTGACAAGCCGGTTTACAACTTCTGGCTGGCTATTTTTCTGAAGATGGAGAGTAGGGGACTTGGTGGGTTCACCACAAAGAAGGGGAAGCCGGGCGAAGTGACTGTGAAGAGACACAACTACAGGCATTCGTTTCACAATTACCCTGACACTGTGATATCAACTTGTCTCAGTGGTCTCATATCTGACTCAGAGAACATTTAGAAAGGTGTTTTCACTGAGATTCAGAAATTGACAGGGAAGCCGTCGGGTGCTAAGAAAGAATTCAGCACTTCAAGGACTTGGTTTGCGAACCTCAATGACTATGCAATTCGTCTTGGCAAACACGATGTTTATAACTTCTACATCGTCTTGACCGACTTTGAGTTGCATGATGCCTGTGCTACTGAGGCTTTGGTGGCAGAGTGGTAGTCAAAACGAAGCCAAATCGCTGCCTTTTCCTTTGACATGATCGTGAGCCCTGCGGAGGTCCTTGTTGACAAATTGAGGGCACAGTTCATCGATGCCTTGGTGAGGTTAAAAGGAATAGTCATACCTCGTGAAAAGGCAGGTAGGCAAAGTTGGTGGCAGGAGAAAATCGCCGGCCACACATACGAGAGTCGCTGCAACAACCTTGTCAAAGACCGGAAGGAGGGTCAGCACGGGATTCCCCAGTTCGCCCATAAAGAGAATGCCATGGACGAGGGCCACGGCTTGTACTACAAGCTGTAAGTCTTGAATTAGGCACACAGTCGTCTATGCCGGGTTGCCAAAGGTGCTGAATTAGTTCAGCAGTCACCCTACACCCGTCATTCTAGGGGCAATTTCACAAAGATTTCTGGTTTAGTTTGCTCGCGGAAGGTGGGCACACACAACACAATGAGTGCAGGCCTTGGAGATGGTTTTGCTACTCTGCCATTGGATGAGTCACTTCTATACCGGCCGTACATGATTGTGGCAAGGGCGTGGGCTGAGCGGCATACTTTCTTTCTTCCTCCCTATGAGCAAGTTGCTGAGGAACTTGAACAACACGTTATCCCCAAAGTCACAAATTGGTTGTTCATAGATGTGAAGGAGTCGGTTCCCGGGATAAGCAGAGCGGACCTCGATAAGCCTATTGAAAATCTCCGAAGTCAGGGTTACATTGGTTTTGAGGAGTCAATAGACCCTTTTTGTGGAAATCCGCCAATTAAACTCATGCCTGATGGTGTTATTGCTAGTTGGATTGCTGCGAGGCTGGGTTTGGATTTTGGTTTTGGCACCGGAGTGGACCTCGCCTTGAAATGCCCATTGGTGCATGCGGCCGTGGGCTTAGGCAATGTTTTGAATGCAGCTGTGTACGAGGCCATTCCAACGTATAGCCCCATCACCCTCGTGGTTGTCGATCCTCCTTTTGGGCTAGACAAAAAGGATTGGGATAGTCCTATAGATGCATAGGGTGAGCAACAATTCAGCACTTTCCTCGCGTGCTTGTTGGGAGCCAATGTATCAGAGAGCGGCTTTTGCGTGGCTGTGTACACCACAGAGGACAAAGTGCCAGAGGTGGAAACTGCTTTCCAGGAGGTTGGCCAATCAAAGTACAAAAGAGTTTTGGTGTACATTTTTGTGAGTGACAGGACACCGGCCCTTTACCCAGGACACATGGGGCTGGGCGGCCGCCAATTTGTGGTTGTGGGGAAGTTCGGGAAGGCACAACCAAAGGCGGAGAAAAATCATATGATGGGCAAATTTGTTTACTTCACGACACCCCCAAGGATGGCCAGCAAGTACTTGCGGCCAGAAATAGATGGGG
This sequence comes from Ostreobium quekettii, assembly GCA_905146915.1. Lineage (NCBI taxonomy): Eukaryota > Viridiplantae > Chlorophyta > Ulvophyceae > Bryopsidales > Ostreobiaceae > Ostreobium > Ostreobium quekettii. Next base: position 5,872 of record CAJHUC010001289.1, on the reverse strand, counting down.
TATTGAAGTCCAAGAAAAACACCCCTTTGAACAGAATGCAAAAAGGGGTGGAGGAGGCATGGGTGCTAATTCGTACTCTGGCCCCCCAAGATGGCATAGTGCTCTCCCTCTGTAATGGCAACGCAACCACACAGATGGCGGCAGCCTTAGAGGGCCGCTCATCTGTGGGGATCGACCTGGACTGGGACCAGGTCACGGCCAGCGTGGGGCAGTTAAGGACTTTCTTTGAACGGGAGGACCTTCTTTAGAAGGTTCTTCATAAGGAAAGGGACCCGGAGTGCAAGGAGGCAAAGGCGCTCATGCAAATAGCTGAAGGGACGGCGCCATTGGTGAGTCCCCTCCTTGAAAACTCTAGACACCAACCTAATGATTGTGAGCTCACACATGCAATTAGATTGTGGTTTGGGATATTGTTTGCTTACATTGTGCATCTAACGCATTTTTAATATTTTTGAATCAACTTTCAGTTCAACAATTGATCTTTGTTATCTGCTTATAGAGGGTCAAAGAAAAGACATTCCGCACATTGACCGAGGAACTCAGCGACAAGTTGGACAAGGTGGCCAATTTGAGGTTGCTGGATGGCAAGGAAGCCTGGGCTTTGCTGGTTCACCACTACCTGAGGTGTCTTCCAGACGTGGAGTTCGAATGCCTAGATTTGAGCGACTTCACAAAAGTGTTTGAAGCTCTTGGCAAACACACCGCTGCAACAATGCTTGTGAAAATTATGAATGAGGATTATCCCATTGGTGAGGACATCATCTTGGAGCTACGTGGTAAGAAAGATTGCACGGTGGAGCTACAAGGACTCCTTGACAAACTAGTAAGAGCAGCAACACTCCATTCTGAATCGTGCCTCAATCTTGAATTATAATTTAGTGGCTAATGAATGGTATGCCATTTTTGTTTAATGCAGAATGCCCGAAGCATTCCTGGCCCATCCAAGGATCAAATGCCAAAAGAGGCCCGTCAGATTGGCACTGAAGATCCATCTGGAGATGCAACACTTTCAGACGAAAGGTCCACCCACTCAGAACATCCTACCATATCAGAGGCTAGTGGGAAAGGCACTCACGACCCTAGCGATGATGGCCAAGGGGATGAACCAAGCGGTTCAAAAGAGGAAACGTTGAGTGAGAGCAATGGGTCTAGCAGTGGTACTAAAAGCAATGCGTCAAGGAAAGAGGGGGAAAAAGATAAAAGATCTGAACAATGACGTGAATAATGTTGTAAATGCAATGGCCCTTTCGCCTCTAACAACTCAGCAGCTTCAGTCCTATCCAGCATCCCTCTCCCGGCGGATGACGCCAAACGTGATTGCACCAACGTAAGTACACCGCTCCTAACCTTGTACTAGCTCCTTGTACTACCGTTGGCATTTTCCGTGGTTTTCCGGGAAGTAGCAGCCGGACCCGGCGGCTCGCGCAAGAGTCTCTGGCGATCCCTGGGTTGGCCTAGGCTCTCTCTATTAAGTGCCACAGGTTCCCACAGCGCGTCCTTTTGCCCAGCCCCTCCGACCCACAAGGGCGGCCAACACCTTCCACAAACCCTTCCTGCCATCACTCATGCAAGCCCGGTGTTCGGGAGGCCAGTTCCTCTTCCCCCCATCTCTTGTGGCCTCCGGCCACCGTGTGAGACCCGTCCACATGACCCAAATGTGTCCGTCGTCGACTCAATTTTCCCCCTTCCTCTTAATTAACTTTTGCTCAAACAATACTGTGGCCGGTCCTCCTTTGTGCATTCTTGGGCCCGGGGGAACAAAACGCCAGAATGGCATTCCTGACATGGTTTACAGGCCCGCATAATCATTGGCGGCATACGTTAAGTCCGACCCAACCTTTGGCATTAACATTGGCGGCGCCCGCATTATGGCGTGGTGTGGTAGGCGTGTGTACAGTCGCCAGCCAGGCCCTCACGCAAACGCCAGTAGTCATGCCTAAACGTCGAGCGGCCAGCGGGGGGAGTTACCGGTGGGGCGAGTACTGCCGACTCACATACCATCTCCGGCAACTGGTCCCCGGAGCCCTCCGCTGACATGTTGTATGGTGCAAGATTACAATAAGCAGGCCGCCAACAAGATGCCGGCTGGAGACCTGGCAAAGTGCCATGCGCTGAGGGTGGGCATCACAATAGTTTGTAGACACCCCAGTGTAGTGGGCATGGCGATGGCTGGCTCTGTGGGCTCCAAATGCATTGCAGCGTTTGTAGTGCCTCTGGGGGTCACCGAGCGAGCCATTACTCCCCCTCTCCATCCTTTTGCTAGAAAACCATCATGAAAAAATGCAAAAACCCACCCCTGCTATTTCTACCGATTGCTAGCCCTAAACACGGCAATGGATGGCTGCCTCTAGGGCCGGCGACCGGCAGGTTGGCCATAGCCCATCGGCTGCTTGTTCGCCCTACCGATCCAATTCCCACCCCATGCTACGATCTTCTACACCAAACGTAGCATATCAGTGGAGGGCTCTGGGGATCCGCTTGTGGGGAACAGGCATGAGGCGGTAGTCCATACCCCACCGGGAACTTCCCCCGCTGGCCGGTCGACGTTTGAGCATGACTTGGGCGTTTGCATGTGGGCCAGTAGCAACTCAGCGTTGACGTTGTAAATTGGGTGAAAACTTGTGTTTTGGGTAGTCCAACTAAAAGAAGGCAACACAATTATTGCACCTGTTTGTGATGCACAAGCTTAACAAACAACACCTCAATTCAATGTTTCCATTGCATACTATTCAAGTCACCACATAAAGGGCTATAATTAATAGCCATCTTTGCCGTCTAAGGTGCTCGTTATGGTCATTTCTTTCGCCACTAACCTCACTCAAAGGGATGACCCGAGTATGCCATTATCTCAATTACAATAGGATGGTATTGATTTGACATGCACTCCGCTGAACAGCTGTCATAGAGCCGCTTTCACTGTGCCAATACGATGTATGGGTGGGCCACGTGGTCAGAGTATATGAAAGTAGACTAAGAAGTCCTGACACACCGGCAGAGTGCCTAGAACATTGTGACACACACTGTCAAAAAGATTCTATTGGACACATGGACGCAGCGCCCAAGAGTGTGGCCAAGATGTAGAATAGAGAAGCACGCAGATTGTGTGCTATGCTACAAGCCGCTGGTCACCAAAACAGTGCCTTGTGCTGCGCATCATGACAGGGACTGCATGGCCGTTGTCGGTCTGGCGCCGTGAGCTTGCGTGGGAGCTGGCGGAGGCTAGGTGCTGGATCACAGAGTGGCGTGTGGGTTTTCCGCGCAAGGATATTTCTGAATGGAAGGTGCGTTGCACTGTTTGGCACAACCAGACCTGGTAGGATCGTGCCACGAATCACCCCCCTCTGTCCGAGGATATGGAGCCATGCTTAGATATACAAAGATATGATAAGGAGGTACAGCAAAGGCGGATGTCTGGATTGAGTGTGGGGTTGCAAGCCGGCCAGTCGCGCGTTGAGCCGGCCATGGAGGAATTGTGTGCGGAGGTCAATGCGCTAAGGGAGCAGGCCACGACGCATCGTGAGGCAAGGCAAGCAGCGGGAGAGTTGGTTCTGGGGGTATCCATGCACGAGCTACAATTTTCCACTATGGTCTGGCTCTCGGGGAAGGGGGCAGCTGCTCTCTGGTGCTCAGAACCTCTCCAGACAGAGGTACAGTCAAAGATCCAGTGGGATATATAGTTTGACGTGTCGAAGTAAACCGGGGCAGTATGGGAGGCTAAAGGCGGGGGGTAAAGCTACGAGGATGCCTGGTGGCACTGGGACAACCTCCGATGGGCTCATATTGTTGAGCACAGGGCACGTCCTGTTCACCATAAGGTTGCGGTGGGCACTTAGGATAATGGGTTGTGAGTCCTCGGACCATGGTGAATGAAAGGGGGAAGAGTGCCAATGTAGTGGAAGCCTAGTGAGGGCCATTGTCAGTGTGAAGCTAGGGGTCATGAAGAAGTAGTCTGACCCGGCAACATGTCAGGAACCGTTGGACTTAGCGGGGGAGTTCTGGCTTGGGGACCATCAAAAGTTCGGTTTTGAGGGGAACCGCCCTGGGTAGGCGCCTGGCCATTCATGCGGGGGCTGACTGATGGGAGTAACCTTTAGTTACCAAACAGACCAGTACCCTATAATTGGACGTTCCTGTCTGACTACCATGTGTGCCCATTGCGGGCTTGCAATTGGGCAAGCGGTGTGCTGGCCATTCGAGCCTTCTACCCAAGGTGCTAAGATTATCAAGCACGGGTAGGGTAAGGCACCCAAACGGTTGGGGGCTAACCGAGGACTGACAAATATCAGTCGGGGAAGGTGGGTGCGGGCGGTGGTGTGCGGAGACGCACTTCAAAAAAGGTTCTGGACTGGTGATGGTCACGGAATGCTGGGTATCCTTGAATGGTACGTGAGGTGAACCAGAGCCAACGAAAAGCAAATACACTTTTCAACTGCAAGGCATCTCCCAACACTTAAAATGAAGCGCTGTGAATAAAACACATGAATTACATTTTTGTGAACTGCAAGCAAAGCCCCTCCCCAAATGTTCACACCTATTTTACTGGTGGGTTTTGGTGGCAATGAAGCTCCTTTCTAAGACGGTCAATATAGTCCGGATGAATTAAAGTGTCCTTGCCGCCGTTTGCATCTTCCAGCCAACAAGCACAAAGAAGGTTTTCCTCCAAAACGACCCCCCTTATGGGCTTTTTGTCCAACCGCCACGTTCCAAATATCTGAGCCTCCTGCAAAGCTTGTGCTTTTGAGTCACAAGCAGGTGTTGTAGATGTGAAGTACACCACTTCAAGTCTTCTTTATCTCTGCCCTCTTGCTCGCTGCTCACTGGTAACCTTTGCGATGTCAAATGCTCTGCCCCACCGCTTGGCGTCTTTGTCGTGTATGTGCACAGCAACGACGTTTCCCACTTTAATAATGGAAGCATCAAAAGGCTTGTCTGGCTCAACAAGGCTGCCTTTCTGATGAGCGTTGCAGTGTCCAAAATACCTTGTGTCCGTTGGCCTCCGTGGATCATAGTAAGAATACATATGCACAATAACGTAATATCCTTACACGCTTGCACCACATCACAAGGTTTAAAGTAAAACAATCTCCACAAAAGTGCCTTGGGAATGCTTACCTCATTTTCAAAGTGGGGTCGGGAGCAATATTAACACTATATTGTACTCCTCTAATAGACTTAGGTAGCCACCTGTTGATGCCGGCCTTGCTTGGCTGGTCAACTGCTAGCATTTGTTCATCCTGCTATTGACCAAAAAGATTTCTGTGGGTGGACAAAAGGTTTTCCCACCAAATCTTGGCGGCTTTTAGCCTCTTCGCTAAACTATTGTCTCCACCTCCTGCCCCCTCTAACTACTCGCTCCACTAGTGAACAAAGTGTTTGGCTCTTTCTGCGTATCTATTGAAGTCTCTGAGGGCCACTCAAGGTTCAAAATCAAGGTTTTCCATGGTTGGCAGCCCTTGCACTGCAAAAATTGGCCATCCATTGCCATCGGCATCACCAATCTCAACACAATCGTCCAAATCCTCTTCTTTTGCATACACAATAGGAACGCCATTCTGTTTGATGATCCGAAAGTAATGGTAGCACCTACAAAAAAACACGGCCAAAGGAATTCACTGTGAAGTTCCAAGAAGAAATGGAAAGTTCAAAGTGCAAATTTGAGCAGAAACAAATAGAGTAACGCACATTTTGGCTATTTCAGGCTTGGGAGAGTCTTTTGCATGGCACTCACTACCAAGACCATAGAAACTGTTCACCACGGGCACCGCTCCTGGTTCAGCGTATTGCATTCCGTCTGCATAGGGCAGCATTTTCCTGAAGTCCAAGGGAGAAACCATTTCTACGTTCACCTTGACGTCCGTCCCAATAGAGTTGT